>PVKA01015047.1:0-50973 GCA_004027165.1 Ctenomys sociabilis
TGTGTATAGACAGTACAGTTGGGATAGATAACGCTGTGCTTCTACATAATTCTATGATAGGCAAGATCTGCACTAATGGTGGTTGGACAGGATATTATGTCAGCTTTTAGTGCTATGGTCATCCACTAGGTAAATAATTATTGAATTTTTGATATAATTCAGCTATAAAAAAACCTGTAAATATAATATCATGTATGCAACTTGTACAATACCAAAACGTTATGAAAACAGTTTGCAATGTATTAATTCATCGACTCTGTATGGTTAAGGTGTTTTGAAACTGTCTGATTGACATTTGTATTTTAATAAAATAAAAATAAATGGAAAAAAAAATAAAATGTATATGTACATCAAAAAAAAAAAAAATCCTGAAATGAGCTCTCACCATGAGGACACAAAAGCTGTTCTGGAAGCAAGCTGCCCGCAAGGCCGGTAGGCAGTTCTCATGCACAGTGCGTCTCTGCTGGGAAGAATGCTGCCTCCTGGGGGCAATGCTCAGACACCTGGAGGGAAAGTTTTAAAACTTTGGTACAAAAGAATCCTTTCTAATGTAGTTGATGTCAGGCCTCCTTCTCCTCCTCCCCTCTCCCCTTTCTCCTCCTTCTCCTCCTCTCCCCCACCTCCTCCCTCTCCAGCTCCTGCTGCCCCTCCTGCTTCTCTACCTTTGCGCTCAGCTGCATCCCTAGTACACCCCTCCCTGTTACATTGTAAGGCAGAGTCTTGCTAAGTCCCTAAGTTGCTCCAGCTTGGCTCAAACTTGTGATCCTCCTGTCTCAGCTTCCCCAAGTGCTGCTATCTCACCCAGCTGGGAACAGATTATTTATTTTGGTAGAGGGTCTCACTACTCCATTCGGGCTGTCCCTGAGCTCACTCCTGTAGCACCCCCAGGCTGATCTCAAACTTGCGGAGGTCCCAAGTCGTGTCAGGTCCCACAGTGCCTGCAGCTTTCTCATCACTGCCCTGTCCTCCTCCAAATGCATCTGTTCTGCTCCCTTAGCAGAATCAAGCTCTCAGCACCTAAATTCACCTCTCCCAGCACATGTTTGGGCCCTGAGGGCCTTTTCTTTCCCAGTGGTCATCAAAGAGGATTCTCATATTCATGTTACTGAGCAGATCCAAGTATCTTTCCAAACTTGGGAGGTCCCATAGCAACAAATCCTTGGGTTGATGGGACACACACACACACACACACACACACACACACACACACACACACATATATATATATATATATATATATCATGTTCGGCCATAACCTTAAACTACCCTCTGAGGTGCTCCAGCTGGCCTTTGTAGGCCAGCAGCTGACATATGTGGGCTTCACTGTCTCCTCTGCTCATGTCCTTGTGGTCTGTCCCTCCTGCATAACTACTTGGTGTGTGGCTGTCCAGCTGGGCAGAATGACGGACACACTTACCTACCTGTGCTGCACAGTAAGCGCTCACGTCACTGGCTGCACTGGTGCTACTGAGACCTAGACTTCAAAAGGGCAGACCCTGAGGGCTGGGTTGCAGTACCACAGCAGGGGGCATGGCTAGTGTGATACCCTGGGTTCCACCCTAGGGGGAAATAAAGCAGACTTGGGCCTGGGGATGCCGAGGTTGGGACAGGACAGAGGGACTTGGCAGAGAAGTTGGCTCCATGGCTTTCCCAGGATAAAGGGAACCAGCTAGGCAGGTAGAACCCATGCCTCAGTTTTGTGTTAGTGTAGAGATCAAGTCTTTCCAGGTTGACCCCTGGAAGGCTATGGTCTGCAGGAAGCTGGCATTGTTCCTGGCTGGCCACCGCCTCACTGACTGCCAGGCGGGGTTCCTCGCCTGTGGTGGAGCAGATAGTGGCCAGTGGGCTCCCCACACCTCCGCAGCACTCTGGCTGATTCTCTCGCCTGGTCCTGCCATAGTGGGCCCAGATGCTGGCTTTGGGGGAAGCACAGACAGCACAGCAGATGTCATGAGTGTCCTTGCTCCATCAGCTTCATGTGTAGTGAGGCAGGCATGAAGATCATTCATTGGCAGGGCTGGGGAGATAGCTCGGTAATCTATGCATCTTCTTGGCAAATGCAAGGACCTGGGTTTGATCCCTGGGACTGCATGTGGTGTGGGCCCCATACTGTGCCTGCCACTGAAACCAAGTGGGGTGGTGCACGCTTGTAATCCCAGTGCTAGGGAGGCTGAGATGGGAGGATCACAAGTCTGAGCTGCATAGCAAGACCCTGTACCAAATTAAAAAAAACAAAACAAACAAACAAATCTTAAAACAAACAAACAAACAAATCCTCAGCTGTGAAATTCGTCCAAGAAAACAATACTGCTCCAACACTGAATGCTGATCCAAACAATGTGAAATGAAAATAAAACCTTCTCTCAGTGAGCAGGCCAAAGTAGGTGATCCTGTCTGCCCGTCTTCACTGTACAACTTTAGCTTCATGGCAGGTGTTCTGGAAGATCAACAAGGAACAGGATGCCCTAAAAATGCATTTCTGGGATTTCTGCATTTGCCAGCCAGACCTCTTCCCATCTCTTTCACCCTTTGTGAGTCCTAAGACTCTCATCCTGACCAGGGGATTCTTCCCTTGGAAAGTGTTCCGGCTGTACCTCTTGGCAGCATACTCTGATCTGAATAAATCCTTGTCTTCTGTTATTATGATTTTTTGTAAATTCTTTATACCACATCACTGGCCCTACATAGCCCCTTGGTAAGGCAGCAGAGACACAAACAAGACAACAGGCAGGATCATGAGTCGTCCCGTAGGGTAGCTTGGTAGAGCGGCGACTGCACGGTCTCTGCTCACCTCCCTCCAAACCCTTGCATGTGTGTGAGACAAACACGGTAGACCTGAAGGTGCCAGTGAGTTTTTCTTTGTTTTCATGACCTCTGGAGCTGAAGGGCATTCCAAGCTGTTGAGGGATCCCGCCCTCCCTGAAACTCAGGGGCTCTTGTTGCTCCGTGGGAACTTTCACGCACGCGCACTCAGGGGCAAAGTGTGCTGCCCTGCAGCTTGGCTCAGCACCTTCCTTGCGGAATGACCTCCGGAAGTGAGACAGATTAGGCTATAGATCGCCCACCAGGCAAGCACGTGTGGCCTGTCAGTCACGGACATCCAGGACACATGCGCACAAGCCCTGCACTGGGGACCAGTCTGAGGATGCAATCTTCAGTTCTTCTGGCTCAATATCAGGCAAGTTTCTGTTAAGATGGTCGAGATCCAATGTCATCCTGAGGAGTAGGGAATGTAGACAATAGAAGCCTCTAAACTCTTGGGCACTGACTTCTCCTGTGGTCTGATGTCACCTGGAAATTTAATTTTCTACCTTTAACAAATGTAAAGCCTAGCAATTTTTTTTTTCACTTTTCTTGACTAATTCATTGTTCAGGACAAAATGAACCTAGAAAGAATCTCTAGCAGGAGTTCACAGCACCCTTGAACCCTAGAATCCTACTGACTGTAGATGATTTTATTCTCTGTGAGCCCTGTTTTCTTGGACCACACAACTGGTGGCCTTCCCGCCTGGTGACCCTCCTGTATGGCTGGGCTGTGGTAGGGATTCCCCAGGGCCACTGCAGAAGTTTTCTAAGCCTTTTCCACCTCTTAGAGGAAGTGAAAACTATCTTGAACCCTACTGTCTTCAACTCTGATATGAAATTGAGCAGGTTTTTGATGGTAGTCGCAATTGGACTTCAGCCTGAGGAGTGAGGGGGATACAAAAGTGGGCTTCTATTAGCCTGTGGCTAACCCATGGTCAGCTTTCACTCAGCAGAGCACACTTTTTCTGCCTGTACTGCATATACAAATTGCTACTTTTTGAACTTCTTTTGTCTTATTCTTTGTCCAGGGTCACAGGAACCTGGAAAGAACCTCTGGAAGAGATTGCAGAACCCAAGATCCAAGGAACACTTTTATGCCTCTTATTGAGTAGATCTGAAAGATTTTTTTCCCACCTCACTATGAGGATTAGTGAGGTGGGAAACTAAAGCTTATTTTAAGCTTTAGTTTCCCACCTCACTGATAAACCTGAAAGCTTATCTTAAGTGGATTTTTGTTCCTCATCTCTGTTTTGGGAACCTCCAGGGACCTCGTCTGGTGACACAACAATTTGTTGTAATACTGGTGATTTCTGATAAAATTCATACATACATTCATACTATGGGAGGGAGCAGCTGAAGGTGGAGACTGACCACACATGTGAGGTTACAGCAAGGTCAGTCCCAAGGACAAGGAGTAACTGAGGCAAGCCACATGAACAAAATGTTCCATTCCAGAGAACACCATACACCTGAAGTGATCAAAACAATGGGTTGCTAGTTAAAGGGATGTCGTGTGACACCAACCTGCCAAATGTATAAATGAATGTGCTGTGTTGATTAGCAATTTCTTTCCTCCCATCTGGAGAGAGGCCTCCACCTGTCCTAAGCTTATCTTGTCTTCACTTCTCCACTGTCTTGCTATCCTTCACGGCCCTCACCCTGGGAAGTTTGAGAGTTGTGAGGGTAGAATGGAGCCTCGACAGGACCCATGGCATGAGGGAATCCACGTTTAGCAGCTGAGGATGCCTCCAAAATGTGCACATTGATCTTCTCAGTATTGAACCCATCGGTATCATCAATTTTGAGCCCAGAAGTACATTGATGGTCTTGGTATTGAGACCATTAATATCATCAATATTGAGCTCATGAGGGCCTGCCAGATAGCTCAGCAGATTAAAGCACCTGCAAATAGGTGCAGGGGCTGGGAGTTCAATTCCTGGGCCTGCAATGCTGACCCTGCCCCGGGACGCACTGAGAAGGCAGTTGTGACTGGGCGTGGTGGTGAGCGCCTGTAATCCCAGCTCTTGGAAGGCTATAAACAGGCAGATCACTATGAGTCTGATCTAGTAGTGAGACCCTGAATACCCTGTAGACCTTTGCTGAAAAAAAATACAAAAAGAAAAAATTGAGCCCATATCAGGTGTAAACATGGCCAAACAGCTTCTCAAGGACCACAGCTGTATAGAGAAATGCTTATTGCATTCCTGATTCCTGTATTTACTTTCTTTTTGTAGATTTGGATTAGAGAGTGCCTGAATGGTTGGAAGTTGTTGAGATGACCACAAAGGATTTGGCTCAGAGCACTACTTTATTACTTTTTATTTTTATTTATTTATTTATTCATTTATTTTGGCAGAACCAGGAATTGAACTCAGGCCCTTGCACTTGCCAGGGAAGCGCTTATTCCACTAAGCTATCTCCCTGGCCCCTTTAAGAGCACTACTTTAAAATCAAGTCCTGAGTGGGAAAAAGATGGCAGAACAACAGCCACCCCAATCTTAACTGAGCCACAAGCAGCAAGTCCTGCCTTCTCAGCTCAGAGAAATTTTGCTGTGTCACAGTTGAAATTTCTGCCTCTTGGGGAATACAGCTATTTTCTTACTGTCCTTTGCAACTAGCACTAAAAGAAGCCAGACAGGTTGGGGTGTCCACGGAGGGTTTTCAACATGTCCACCCTGTTGTTGAAGTTCAAGTTCTCAATAATCCTGAACAAGTTATGCATCTTTATGAAGCTGTATCCTTTAAGAATTTAAAAGAATTAAAACAAACTAACAACTGTCTATGGCTCTACAACGTCTTTTACCTTAGGTTTAATAGAGCTCCTATGGCAAAGGGTTATGGCCCCAAATGATTGGAAAGGAATAAAGTGTGTTTAAGATTAGGTTATTATCTGTTGCAGAAAGGAAATTGTTTTGAATTGTACATTGATAAAACCATGTGCAATGTGGTTCACAGTACTGCCATTACAAAGGACATGTTCATCAAAGAGCGGGCCTTTGCTGCCACAAATAATCAACGTACTTTTAAATTATAAGTATGTGAATAAATTAAAATAGCTGACACAAGGGCTTGGCAGGAACTTCCTTCAAAGTAGGATCCATCCCACCATCTGACTCTCACTCATCAGGGTCCTGGTGAAACTTTTCAAGATTTTGTGGAATGCGTATTGCAGGCTTCAAGAGGATTATAAGCTACATAGAGATTGGCAAGCTACTAGTGAACAGCTGGCCTTTAAAAATGCAACTAAGTAGTGTAAAATGGTTTTGTGAGCCCACAAAAAATGGGCTATGCTGTCTGAGGTGATTCAGATTTTTGCAGATACCGGCCCCTCCCATGTACGGGGCTGCCCTGGCAGCAGCCATCACTCAGGCTACTCATCCATAGTCTAGAGGAAAGGGAAAGTACAGGCTTCCTTGTTTCACCTCAGGGGTGTGATAGTTCCCCAGAATTGCTCTGCTGTATCTGTAGGGGCAGCACAGCCACTGTCTGTCCTTTCAAAAAAAACTTTCTAGTATCTGTACAAGGTGTAGATGAGGGTACCACTGGGCAGATGAATGTAGATCCAAAACTGATGTGGAAGGCTGACCTATCCCAGGAAACTCCCAGTGGCACTTGCTCTGAGCTCACCAAGCAGTAGGGGCATTACCTTGCAGAGAGCTTACCTGAGAGGGCCCAGCTCAGTGGGGGCAGGTCAGACGTGGTGCCACGGGCAACTCATGGGACCTGCAGTGCAGGGTTGATGTCTATGCACTGCTGTGGGCCATGATGGTGGAGGGACAAAAGCCTGGCTGCCCTGCCTTCCACATGTGGGGCACGAGCACTACCAGGCCCCACCAAGCTTTTAAACTGCCAGTCCACCCATGAGTGCCCTGGCACTTATGCTACACTCAGCCTGAGGCCATGGGAAGCACAACACCTTTATAAATATCAAAAAACAAAACAAACAAACAAACAAAAAGAGTCAGCCATCACTATAGAGGTGATGCCTGCTGCATCCCCATCATGTACATGTGCACATGCGCACACGTGCATGCTGGAGATAGAGTCAATCCCTGGTGGCAAGTGGAGGGCCACAGATGGAAGCAGGAGTGGCAAGCAAGAACTTGGGGTACCTAAATGCAGGATATGGGTTTTTCTTCTGCACTTAAGAATGATAATGGTCCATTTGCCTTCCAAATGTTTTGTAAATTTTTTCATATTTTCCTTACTACAAAAATTCCTTATAACCTTTAAGACCAAAAAATTGTTGAAGGTGCACATTGTACACTCAAAATTCAACTACAAAAACAAAAGAGGGAATCCTTCCCTACAAAATTTACACTTCATACTAGACTTTACTTGGCTGTATATGCCATTAATTTTTTTTTTAACTTCTTCTAGGGATAGAACTATAATAAGAACTCAGGTTCAATCAGGTAAAAGAAAAGAAGTTACAAAGGGTACTTTGGAAAGATCTTCATACTGGACAATGGAAAGGACCCAGTCCACTTCTAACTTGAGGTTGAGGGTATGCTTGTGTCTTTCCAGAGAATTCTGCAGACCTCTCTGGGTGTTTGGCTCTATCATTAACCCAGGCCTGGAGCAGAAGGTGGTGTTCAATCCTATGACAGTGATGCCTCAGAATTAACTCTACAACTGCTAGACAAGGACAGGGCTAGAGTTGGGGCCAGTTAAAGGAACTGACCCAAACCCCCCGGGAAATGGAAACAAAAAATCGGAATCAAAGGTCTGAGTAGGTGATAGAGTGTGTGGAGCTAACCAAGCTGAAAGTTACATGAAAGAAGGGGACACAAAAGTTACTAGCATTCTTAACACAAAATAAAATACAAAAATTATATATTAATTATAGATAAAAGATTTTATTCCTACCAAATTCTTCTAAGAGATCTCTGCTAATAGAACTACAAATAATTCTGACCAATCTATTTATGATTACAAACTTCTAAAATTGTAAGAGAGTTATTATAATACAATTTGGTCAAAAATATATTTGGGTGTACTAGAACTTTGTAAAATGTCTGTTTGTCTAGTCTGTTAATCTGTGTACTTGTTTATTTTTCTGTTTGTCATATCCATGAACAGTCTTTGTTTTTAGTTTTGAGCTCAATGATTTTTTTCCTTTTTCTTTTTGGGATGATTTGTTCATAATTTAATTTGGTTTACAGATTTAAAAAGCATGCTCCATCAGGGCTGCCAGCTGGTCAACATGCTATCAAACTTGATATCTTGACTCATAGGTCATCAAAACTTGTTGACATAATTAAACAGAAATCCATCAGGGTGGGGAGAAATGGGTGGACAGGACTCCAATATGAAAGCAGCTACCTGGAAATATTATCCAATTCTTGTTCATTAGAAGTAAGCCCCAGTGATCTCCATAGCTTTGTGGGAGACACCCACATAAATGTTAAATATATTATTGTGATATGTTTCCATTGGTCATCATTAAAAGATTGAGTTTTCTAGACAATAAGGTTTTTGATTTAAAGATACTTTGATACAAAGTTTTTTATATGGCTATGACAATTGATTCTTATTGTCTTTGTACTATATTTAAGATGTTCTTGCCTGCAGAGGTACAGGTCTTCAAAAATGTAAGACAGGGATTGTTTATAGTGATAGACCTTTCTTTCAGATTCAGACACAAAATATTATGTGATGTGCATCCCATTAAAAGTCAACAAGTTATGTAAAAGTTTTTTTTTATGTATTAGATAGTGATGATTGATTCAAAAAGTTATGCTATGCAAAATGAAAATTTAAGTGTGTTACAAAATGTCACCATGGACAGCCATTGTAGTACATTGAGGTTCATGGAGACAGTGCCAGGGCCAGTGAGAGCTGGATGGACACTGGGTGACTCTACCTTGCTGAGGAAAACAAGTAAACATGGTAAAGGAGATCCAAAGAAGCCGAGAGGCAAGCTATCATCCTGTGCATTCTTTGTGCAAACTTGCCGAGAGGAGCATAAGAAGAAGCACCCAGATGCTTCCGTTAACTTCTCGAGTTTTCTAAGAAGTGCTCGGAGAGCTGGAAGACCATGTCTGCTAAAAGGAAAATTTGAAGATATGGCAAAAGTGGACAAGGCTCGTTATGAAAGAGAAATGAAAACTTATATTCCTCCTAAAGGAGAAACAAAAAAGAGGCTCAAGGATCCCAATGCACTCAAGAGGCCTCCTTCAGCCTTCTTCTTGTTCTGTTCTGAGTATCGCCCAAAAATCAAAGGAGAACATCATGGCCTCTCCAGTGGTGATGTTGCAAAGGAACTTGGAGAAATGTGGAATAAGACTGCAGCAGATGACAAGCAGCCATAGGAGAAGGCTGCTGAGCTGAAGGAGAAGTATGAGAAGGACATCGCTGCCTACTGGGCTACAGGAAAACCTGAGGCAACAAAAAAGGGAGTTGTCAAGGCTGAGAAAAGGAAGAAAAAGAAGGAAGAGGAGGAGGATGAAGAAGATGAGGATGAAGAAGAAGAAGATGAAGAGGATGAGGAGGATGAAGAAGAGGATGTTGATTTGTAAGTTGGTTCGACTGCAGTTTTTTTTCTTGTCTATAAAGCATTTAACCCCCCTATAAACAACCCATTCCTTTTGAAGAAAAAATAATTGAAATATAAGGCTAAGATTTGTTTTTAAATTGCACAATGTCTTTTTTTGTGTGTAGTTAACACACTACTGAATGTGTCTTTAGATTAGGGCTGGCCAAATATCTCAGTGGATTAAGGTGCCTGCAAGCAGGTGCAGAGGCTAGGGGTTCAAGCCCCAGGCCTGCGCTGCGGGCTCTGTCCCTGGGGTGCGCTGAGACAGTGATGGAGACTGGGGTTGGTGCATGCCTATAACCTCAGCTCTTGGGAGACTGTAAACAGTTGGATCAGTAGGAGTCCAATCTAGTAGTGAGACCCTGAACACCCTGTAGACCCTTTCCTAAAATACAAAAAAAGAAAAAAAGAGAACAATTCTAGCTTAAGTTCTAAGGTGCTTGATATTTAGATAAAATAGCAATATTAAGTTTACTGCCATCATTAAAATGTGATGTCATTAATTTTCTCTTTTGGATGTTCAACAACTGAGGTTTAGAGACCAAAAATTAGAGAGAGATGGGCTCAGAGGATAGCCAATAGTTTGGCTCTAGCTCTCTAAGGTCAATGAGGGCTGAGGACTTAAGAATCTCTGATGTGACGTCTTATAACTCAGTGAATCCCTGGTCTTCTGCCCAAGGAGATTTTGGGACCAAAAGAAAAGTTTTCTTTTCTTTTTTTTTTCAAATCAAATCAGCAGGACAGATTCAATAATTAATACATTGCATATTTTTTTCGTACTGGTTTGTTGTCATACAAGGTGCATACGTGATATTCTACCTACAAACATTATTAGAGCGAATGTCTCTAATCAATGAATTAAGAGAATGTAGCTCTATACTTATCTTATTTTTTTAAAGCTGAATTGTAGTACAGTTTCAATAATTAATATTTTCTACTTTGTTATCTTCTTAGTGGTTGTCCATAGTATAAGAAGGCGACAGAATATTAGTGCAAATTTTGCTTCTCATAGAATTATGCAGAAGTACTGCATATTTACCCTAACTGTACTATTTATGTACTGTTTATGGTTCAGAATGGTTCTTCCTTTGTATCCCCATTTTTTTGTTTAGTCCTATCAAAGATGGGCATTCCATTATCATTCAATTATTATAGGTGCCTGAACTCAGTGAAACAATCAAACACAGTCCAGCAGTCCACAGTAATAGTGGGTTATCTGAAGAAGTTGTTGACTAGAGCCATTTACAGCTCAGCTTATCATTATGGCCTAATTTTATATACCTAATTTTTATACTTTTCTGCTGGATGGTTAAGACTGAGATAAAGCAAGATCTACATAACAAAAAATGTAGCTTTTGTATCTGATGAGGTCCGTGAAGTTTCCTCAGGTTTTATCATGTAACCCCATACCTCACTCAGTAGATCCTTTGTCATTGTCAGCCATGTGGATGAGTCATGGCTGTTGCTTGACCAGTTTACTCTCTGTGAGAGCCTGAGAGAAAGTTTTCTCTCCATGTGACTCTCTCCAGGCACACTAGATCATCAGTTGCATTCTTCCGTGGCTCCATAATCTCCTTGATCAGAAAATTTGAGCCACAACTGAGTTCCATGATGTTACAGTACAGGTTCTCCTATGTCCTGAGTCTTCACTGACCTTGGAAGGCTAGGGCCAAAATGTTGGCTGGCCTTGTGGCTCTTCTATTTCTCCAATTTTTGATCTATGAACTTAGGTTGTTAACCATCCAGAAGAGAAGCTGATTAGTACCTTGCAACATATACAGTTCAGTTTACCCTATCTGACTAAATTCTTTTTAGTTGTTGTTATGCATTTCTATTTGTATTTCTTATTTTGATTTCTTATACTAGGGAGACTATATGATATTTGCACATGTGTGTCTGGTTTATTTCACTTATGAGTATATATTCAAGTGGCATCCACTTCAATGCTTCAAGTTTTATCATTCTTCATAGCTGAGTAATATTCCATTGTATACAAATACCACATCTTTTTCAATCATTCCTCATGTGATGGGCATCTTGGTTGTTTCCAAGATTTTGCTATCACAAATAGTGCTGCTATCAACACAGGTACACATATATTACTATGATATGATGTTTTTAGTTCCTTCAGAAAAATTCCCAGTAGGAGGATAGCCGGCTTGAATGGTATTTCTAGTCCTACTATTTTTGAGGAGTCTCCACACTGACCTCCACAATGGTTGTACCAGTCTACATTCCCACCAGCAGTGGAGAAGTGTTCCCCTTTCCCCACATCCTCTCCAACATTTGTTGTTGGTTGATTTCTTTATGATGGCCATTCTTTCTGGAGTGAGATGGTATCTCAGTATTGTTTTAACTTGCATTTCATGGATGGCTAGTGATGTGGAGCATTTTTTCATATATTTATTTGCTTCTTTAATTTTGTCCTCTGAGAAGTGTGTATTCATCTCAGATGCCCATTTCTGAATTGGGTCTTTAAATTTGAGGACCCTAATATATCTTAGTTCTTTATATATTCTGGAGAGCAGACCTTTGTCTGAATGCTTATTAGTTAGGATTTTTTCAAAATTTGTGAGTTGGCTTTTCACTTTGTTAATTTCTTTTGACATGCAGAAGCTCTTCAAGAAGAGTTGATCCCAGTTGATTCTTTCAAGTGCTTCCTGTGTGAATACATGTTTGTTCATGAACTCTTTGCCTACCCCTATATCTTCAAGAGTTCCTCCTACTTTCTTTTCCAGGAGACTGAGTGTTTCTGATTTAATGTTTAGGTCTTTAATCCATTTTGACTTTAGCTTAGTGCATGGTGATAGAACTGGGTCAAGTTTTAGTTTTTGGCATGTAGAAAGCCAGTTATTCCAGCACCATTTGCTAAAGAGGCAATCTTTCTTTCAGTAAGCATGTTTGGCCCCTTTGTCGAAGATCAGGTGGCTGAGTGTGTTCATAGAGGCCTCTGAATCTTCTAATCTATTCCATTGATCCTCAGGTCTATTTTGTTGCCAATACTATGTTTATTTTATCACAGTGTCTTTGTAGTATAATTTCAAGTCAGGAATTGTGATGCCTCCCGCTTTGTCTTTGTTGGCCAGGATTGCCTTTGCTATTCTAGGTCTTTTCTGGTTCCAAATAAATTTTAGAAATGATTTCTCTAGGTCTGGGAGGTATGTTGGTGGCAGTTTGGCAGGGATTGCATTAAATCTGTACAGCAATTTTGGGAGTGTGGCCATCTTCACGATGTTGGTTCTTTCTATCCAGGAGCATGGAATATTGTTCCATTTTCTGAAGTCCTCTATGATCTCTTTTCTTAGGGTGTTGTAATTTTCCATGAAGAAAAGTTTTCAACGGTGTATAGTTTGCCTAAGGAGAGTTAGGCAAACTCCCATTAAGAGAGAAATGTTTCAAGCTTTCACAGAAAGCAACTTGGTCAAACAATGGCCATGACTCATCCAGATGACTGACAGTGACAAAAGAAGTAAGAGGTGCTTTGCATGGTTCCAAGGTAAGAGATTAATTATAATTAATGTGGGTCTTACTTTAGTTTGGTCTTGAACATTCTACAAGAAAGTATAACTATAATAGGTATAAAACAATGCCATAATGGTTCAATAGCTATAAAAGAAATTTAAATCACTAACATTTTCTGACAGTTTCCACTATACCTGTAACTAATTACTGTTAAGGATGAATGGGCATACATTAGTTGGTTATATTAATGTGCAGTATCAATGGATGAATGCAGGGACTTAAAATCTTTGGACTGGAAATCATTAGTCTGAATGAGTAAGTTCACTCATAATAAAAAGAGTTCAAAAGGAAGAAGTTTTTGTTGAGTCCTCCAAACACAGCTCCTCCAACTTCACCTGACTACCCATCTCTTGCAAATACAAAACAGAAAAGGGGGTGATGTTGGGACAGCTGAAGCAGGGGATTGACCACACACGTGAGATAAAGCAAGGCTGGTTCCAAGCATGAAGAGCACCAGAGCAAGCCACATAACAAGCTTCTCCAGTCCATAGAACACCAGGCATCCAAGGCAATCGAAGCAATGGTTTGGTAGGCAAAGGGTCTTCATGTGACAGCAACCTTTGTTTATTTATTTAATCTAAACACATTGCCATGCTTGAGCAGACCCTTTCTTCCCATCTGGATAGAAGGCTCCGCCTGACCTCAGCTTTCTGTATCTTGTCTTCATTTCTCCACCTTCTTCCCATCACCCTTCATGGTCCTCAACCCAGGAAGAGCTGCATAGGCCAGGGAATCCTATGATGCACTATTTCAGTCTTTGTATTTTCCAAGAAGAAATTAAAGCCTATGTTCACAGAAGTTTTATTACCAAAATGTAAATAACCCAAATTTCCAATTAACAGGGAAATGCATAAATTATGCATTTGCCTGAGCAGTTGCTTCTGTCCGCTGAGCTATCTGGCTGGCCTGAGGCCCCAGCTAATCATATAGATTCATAGTACAAGTAATGAAATAGAGAAATGATTGAAGAATTCCAACAACATGAATGAATCTTGAATATATCTTAATGTAAACATAAAAACCGATTTTAACAAAACAGTTTTATACCATGTGTATTAAGTTTGTGAGCAGAATAAAACCTATAGTGATTAAAATGTGCGCAATCACTTCTTCTGGGGGAAATAGTATAGTGGAAACTGGTCAGGAGGGTCTCTGGGGTGGGAGGAATCGTGGTTAAGGCCGTGACCATACACAATACTCTGTCAACACTCATCCTCTGAGTCTTCATATTTGTGTACTTAACTGTATAAAACACATGCCTCAATAAAATCAATTTTATTAAAAAGTGCTTCAGCTTTTGTGTTAGTGAGGTTTCTGTTACTGTATCAAACTATCTGAGATAACCAGTTTGTGAAGAGAAGAAGCTTCCCGAGTTTTGGAAGCCACAGTCCATGACCATTGGGCCTTGGTGCTTTGGCCCTGTGCTGAACAGTGCATCACAGTAGCAGGATGTGGCGGAGAAAACTGCTCCACTCATCAGCCAGGAAGCACAGGGAAGACGAAAGGAGGAAAGCGTTGAGGTCCTGCAAGGGTGGATCCTTTGATGGCCAGCTTCCTCCCATAAGGCCCCAGCTTTTTTTTTTTTTTTTTTTTTTTATGTATTTGGTACAAGGTCTATAGGGTGTTCAGGGTCTCACTACGTAGATCAGACTTACAGTGATCTTCCTGTTTTCAGCCTCCTAAGCACTAGGATTATAGGCCTGTGCCACTACACCCAGTCTCAATCACCATCTCAGAATGGTGGGGCTGGCAGGCATGCTGGGGATCGAACCCTGGCTGCTGTGCTCTGCCTGAGCAGTTGCTTCTGTCCGCTGAGGTATCTGGCTGGCCTGAGGCTCCAGCTTTTAAAGGTTCAATTACTCCCAATACTTTCACTCTGGGAACCAAATTTTTAACATATGAACCTTTCCAGAACACTCAGCATTCAGACTATAGCAGGTCTGATGGCAAACTCCTCCCTGAAGTAGCCACAATATAGAGCCATACCAGCCTGACAACTTGACAGGAATGGATCCCCTTCATCAAATTCCACCAGGCCCTGTTGTGAAGAGAACCATACTATCCAGATGTACATTTCAAGTCCTCTTCTTCCCCAAGGGGCCTGTGGTCTTTTCTTTTTTTTGGCAGAACCGGGGATTAAACTCAGATCCTTGCATTTGCCAAAGAAGCGCTTATTCTACTGAGCCATCTCCCTGGCCCTTCTGTGGTCTTTCTTTAGGGAGATGGTCTACTGGAACAAAAAGGCTTGCTCTGACAAATGTCTCCAGCTGTAAGCACTTGGCGAAAGGACTGCCACAATTAATTATTTAATTATTTAATTATTTATTTTTTACGTTACGTTTAAGGATTGGTCCACATGGATTTCTGAGACTTAAGCCACCACTGTGACCTGGCCATCAGAGTGGGAGGCGTAGAATTCTGATGAAAGAGTATTTTGTCCCAAGTGTGAATTTCCTTAGGCTGGTGTGTGTGAGCTCCTGTCAGACATTTCTAGGGTTCTGCATGCACAGCTGGAACAGTTTCACTTGGCCATGAGTGCAGCCCCCACACTGGTTCCTCTGCCACAGAGGGAGTGTGGATTTGCTGGCAAGAGGAAAGTAAAAGAAAGTCCTGGAACTTCACCTCCCTACCATGATATCCCATCAAAGTTCAGGAGTTCCACACCCAAGGGTAATTACAAAGATGAATGTCGCTATTGCCGACTTGGGAGATCTAAGGATGGCAGCACATGTTAGTTCCCTGAATTACTGGTCTGTTTGATCTCAGAGAAGACAGATGCATGGTGGAAGATGGTGGGGCACAGTGAGTGTAACTATGTGTGAGCCTTGCTCTGGAAGAATTCTCTTTCCTGGAGCCTGTGGTACTGCCCTGGGGTGGAGGTTGTTTGCTCACCTGGAGAAGCATCAACAGCGTGCTTTCTCCTCCGCCTCAGGGCTGTGTCAGTCTCCTGTCCTCTGCTGTCATCACATCTGTAAGGAAGCCACGGAGACCCCTCCTGCACACATCCTTGACAATGTGCTGAGTGGACCTGATGGGCAGGGCGTAGCAAGTGCAGAAGGAGCCCAAGTGTTTATGGGAGGAGCGTAGCACTGTACAAAGTTTCTGAGGATCCTATGAATTTCACTCCAACCAAGTGAAAGATGAGTTGTTATGCCCCCGAGCAGAGCATGATGCTTGCTGAGACTTTTCACATTTTGAAGGTACTGTACATTATTTGGTTGTGCTATTGAGGCATTTATCAAGGACACTTCAATGCTGGGAGACATATGTGGGGACTCCTGGACATCATCACCTAAGGCCTTACTGACCTAAAGGTGCTCAAGTGTTTGTTAATGTATTTGTTTTTTTATTTTTTATTTTTTTATTTTATTGAAGTACAAATATGAATCAGACTTGTTAATGTATTTGGTACAAGGTCTCACTACACAGCTCAGACTTGTAGTGATTCTCTCCTTTCAGCCTCCTCAGTGCTGGGATTACAGGCCGCCACACCTGGACTCTGTGGCCGGCTCATCATGCCCTGGGGTGTGGTCGACAAGGCACGTGGTGCTGGGGATCAAAGTTTGTGGCCAATATTAACACAGGAAATTCAGCAGAACTGTACAGAACTTCAGGTTTTGCATATGACTAAGAAACAGCTCCTGTCATACTGCTAGGTCCTCTTAAGTAAAACTACACAGCTGGACAGAGGATATCAATCCTGAGCTGGCCACCAAGGATTACATCCAATACGGTTTGTTCATTGAAAATATTGGCCATACGCATGTGTGATCTGTCATCAAGTGGAGAAGCAGACGAGAGGTGGGGCTCAAGAAAGCCAGATGGCAGTGTGTGAGCAGGTGGCTCTGACTCTGTGACAGAACTTCAGTTGGTGTCCCCGCTCTCAGTCTACACCTACAGCCTTCTGGGGAGTTCCCTGCAACTAGTGCTGGGGAGAGCTGCCTGCACGTGGTTCTGCATTATATGCTGGTGCCGGCTGGTGGTGGGCTATGGACAACCTTATAGTTCTGATCTGGAATTCTCTTGAAAGTTAGTGGGGAAAGGAAATTGTCTCAGCAGATGGGGCTTGAGTTGAAGAGATGGTCATCACTTTTCTGGGTCAGAAATAGCCAGAAAAATTAACCTACAGTGGTGATGCTCAACAGGAGATATTCCCTAGTCACAACCCTTCCAGGGGCACTTGGCAATGCCTGATATTTTTGACTATCACAACTTAAGTATGTTAAGCTACAGGAATTCTGTGAGTAGCCATCAGTGCATGAGTCAGGGTTCTTTAAACAAACATAATAAATAAGATAATATGGGCTTCCATCATTTTGGTGGCTGAGAACTACCACTCCCTGCTGTCCAAGGTCAAAGCCTCATAGTTCTAGTATAACCACGAAGACCTAGGAACCAGGATTACTGATATCTCTTGAAAACCAATAGGAAGCCAGGAGAAGATGAATGGTTTGGCTCAAGTGGAGAGTAGTTTCTCCTTTCTCTGCTTTGTTTGTGTGGATGTTCAACAGACAGACAGATGCCCAATGACATTAGTGAGGGCAGATCTTTACTCTGTCTACCAGTTCAAACACTAAGGTCTTCTAGAAACACCCTCACAGACATATCCAAAGTTACCAGCTATATTGGTATCTTTTAGTCTGGTTGAGAAAATACACACCATGAACCATCCCAGCCAGCTAGGACTGCACAGTGCATGCAAGACTGTCTTTTACAAAAGGAATAATCTGCTCCCAACTGTCAAGTGTCACAACTGAGAGGCCCTGAACTACAAGTGCAGGTAGTCTGACTAGATAGTCAAGAATTTGGAAAGAACAGTGTTCAAAGATTGGTAATAAGGAGGTATGGTGACAGATACATGTATGGGGAAATGTATGGGCAAGATGTATGCACATAGGCTTCAGAGTATGCAGAGAGGGGAGCTATATGGATGGCGTGCTCATGATCACACAAAGGACCTTGTGCAGAGGAGATTCATAAGACTCAGGTGGACAAGTTGACTTGTTTTGTCAGTTAACCCTTTCAACATTTATCCCTATTGTTCAATGGACCCATATACAAAGGGCCCATGGTTTCATAGATAGGAGCTATGTTGGAGTATCACATTAAAGAGTTCCTTTCCCCAAGGTCCGCTCAGAGGTCAGCAGAGGGTATTAGCCCAGAGGATACTAGTGCTGTGCATGTGTAACCTTATGATAGCAGAGAACTTGTGGTGTCAAGGTAACGCTGGACCTTTTCCAGGATGGAGGTCACTGTAGCTTGGACACTGCATATCCCTCAAAGCCACATGTGTCAAAGGCTTGACGCCCAGCTTGACACTCTTGGAGGTGGAAGAAACTTCCTGAGGTGGGGCTTAGTGGGCCTGAACACTCAGTCTCTTGGAAGCCACATCTGACACCTTGTCTGATTGGAAAAACATGATTGTCTCTCTAAATCAGTGTGGCTAGATGCCTGATAGAGTCTTCTGCCTTGTAGGCTATCATTTTCTTCAGTAATATTTTACACAGGCCACAGAAGGGAATGTGCATATATAACTGGACCAAGAAATGCTTTACAAACATGGGAACTTTATTGAGTAGGTTTCACGGCTTCTCTCTGTAACAAGTCATGGAGAAGTTGTGTCACAAAGGTTACAGAGATATTTTCACTTGAAGTAATCTTTCATAAAAGAAAGAAATTAAATACAGTTCTTCTATAAAAAGTGCAGTAGTCATTACTGGAAGTTTTCCAAAATGAAAGCAAAATTTACTACATATTGCAAAAATTGGTTAGTGCTTTAATACTTTACAAAGTAGTCATCCACCACTGGAGACAGCTCTGACTATGAGTTTCTTCTCTAAGAATGGACCAGACAGAAAAGGATATTTGCAATGAATCATAATTAACACTTGCTGCTATAAAAGGGTTCTGAACAACTTGGGCAGAAAAATGCCATTTATGATCCATTTTGCCTTAATGTTTTCCTTTGTCCATGATAATCAGATAAAGCAGAAAGCATAGCTATCTCCCAAGCCAGGTAAATGAAACTGAATAAAAACAAGATGAGTAATATTGACTTTCTTGGGCCAAATGCATGTTTAAAAGAAGAAAGCCAGTACAGGGTGAGGGTTCCGTGTTGTTGCCAACTTCAGTAATCCTTGGTTACAAGACATGTTGATCCAAGATGATGCTGAATGAGCTGAGACTGCAGGGGAGGTGATGGTCAGTCCTTCTGAGCTTAGTCCCTGCCTGGGGAGCTTTCTCTCTCATCCTCTCTTGTACGACCAAGAGCCTTGTGTGTCGATCTTGGGGTCTGGGACAGAAAAGCTTCTACTAAATAGAGACCCGCTCTGTCCAAGGTGAGGCTTACCATTCCAGCACTCACTCATTGTGATGCTCTGAAGCTTTTACTATAAGACAAGCTGCCCGATCTCCAGCACCAAAGGATACTTCTGCATCAGGAAGAAAGCATGAGGACAGCTAGACTCACAGGGCCTGCGACCTCTGTGGGCACCTGTGATGGAGAAGAGTCTGTACATGCCAAGGGTGTCTTGGAAAGCACCCTCCTGATGAGAAGGTGTTCCCAGAGTGTCAGCAATGCAATGCAAGGGACGTGGTTGGTTTAGCAACTCATACATGGGGACACAGATGTGCGTGCCTACTCACTGCCCACTGGATAGCTGCAGATAAAGTGTGAGGAGGAATACAACTCTAGAAAGGATCCTAAAGCATGGTTGCTGAAGAAATGAAAGCAAAATCTTGGGGCCAGGGAGATGGCTCAGTGGAATAAGTGCTTTCCTGGCAGTGCAGGTGCCTAAGTTCAATCCCTAATTTTGAAAAAGAAAAAAAAAAAAAAAAGAAAAAAAGAAAAAACCATGGAGGAGGATTAAAGACCACAGAGGTTTTAAACCAAGTTACAGGAGGACAAAGGTCTGTGAGCAGTATCTAATAGTATTTTGCCAACACCTCTTAGAGGAAAACACTTTTGGCCAAAGGACCTAGAAGTAAACACCAAAGTTAGATAGGTGTGAAAATCACCCTGCAGAGGAGGATGGCTCAACGGCTCACTCCTTCTGGGCTGTAGGAAAAACACCTACTAGTGCCAGAGGGTCTCTGCTGTGGGACCTGGTGTGCTGTTTGGCTGTGGTGCCAAGGTTCTGGCCTCCACTCTACACCCAGTAGGGACCAATAGGAGCCTTGGGGCCTTCGGCACTCTGGCCTCTGTGCTGTTTTTGCATCTGTCACTTCAGTTACCCAAGCTTGCCCCACCTAGTCTGTGTGACACATTCCTTTTCCTCCACTGCCCTGCTCTTTGGCGACTGGAGAATAGATTGTTCTAGTGGTCAGGTGAGCACTTTGGCCTGGGATGGACCTCCTGCTGCCACCATATTTGGGCTAGAAAAGACCAGGAGGCACCTACAGATCAACAACAAGTTATTCTGTAGAATGGTCCAGGTCTATGATGACATAGAGGGCAGTGCCAGGTGCCCACCACCGCACAACTGGCTACAGGGGCTCACCCCTAGCAAATCATCTTCACCTCCAGGTGGTCCAATAAGCTCCCTGCAAACAGCTGAGTCTCTCATGTATAAGGAGGGAGGGCCATGGACTGGAGAGAGACCACTGCTACAGCCAGGGGATGAGATCACTTTCTGGTCATCTGTGCCCACTGCTGGAGGAGGAGCTGGTCATCGGGTCAGCTAGTGGACTCGCTGGAAGGTCAGTAGCAGAACCTCGATTTCATGAGACTCCACGTTTTGCCTTTTAATAGTTATGTAATTGTTGACTTCACTTCTTTTCTTTAATGGATTCCATCCAGTGTTTAATGTGTCAGGCACTACTGTAGGCACCAGGGTACGGAGGTGAGTAATCCTGCCCATAAGGAGCGTACATTCTATGGAGGTTTAGGGTTTAGGTGTGCGGCCACAGGGAAGGTGCGGAAGGATGTGAGTACGGGGGATGAGACATTTAGTTGTTTAAATAAAGAAGTTGAGAAAGACCTTTTAAAGGGTAGCATTGGAGCAAAGTGTGGCAGTGAGACATGGGCTGTCTCCAGGAGATTCCAAGAAGAGGGCGGGGCACATGCCCGGGCTTAGAGGAGGGCGGTGCCTGGTGAGGCAGACAGCTCCAGTCTGGGCAGAGGCGTAGGAGGGACGGCGTATTCGTTGTAAAGTTCTGGCTTTTTGCTGTGATGGCAAGCTGCTTCTTCATGTAAAGTATCCCTCCACTGTTCAGAGATATGTACTGAAATAGCTGGTTTTGCTGCTTAGCTTTATTATAATAACAGGTTGCTTTGGTTTTGGGAAGATTCTACCTTTATTAACCCTTAAAACGTAGGTACTGCTTACCTTATCTGAAACATAGAGGGCAGACGTATATACATATATATGCATATATACACTATATGTACATATATATATGAGGTGCTCTTTGGGAGGAATAAAAAAAGTATAAAGTGCATTATGTGTATATACATTATTAGGGTTTGTGGGGCCCTCTTGTTTTTCCCCGAGTAAAAAAGTAAAATTTAAATTTCAATAAGTTGTATTACTAAGAGAGAGAGAGAGAGAGAGAGAGAGAGAGAGAGAGAGAGAGAGAGAGAGAGAGAGACCTACTATTGTGGTTGTCTGGAGAGAACGGCATCTTCGCTGCTCTAGTGACAACCTTCCCTGTGCAGCCCAGCTCAGTGGAATCTGCATGCTGCAGAGCACACATCTCTGCTGTTCCTGAGGGCTCCTCCATGCCCTTCTTCTGGGACTCCATGGGAGGGAGAGCACATCTTTTGGGAAAACAGCAGCCTAAACAGCTGCTATAAGACCATCTTGCACACTGCTCTGAGTAGTTACAAAAGCGTGCAGCCTGGCCAGCCTGAAGCATCCTTGCGGCAGTGCTGATCTGTCAGGGTGCATACTGAGCCTGGGAGTGCTGGTTTCTCTAGGAAGAACCATCCTGGATCTAGTCTTGTGAAAACAAAGTTCCCCTGCAGCACTGGGGAATAGACATGGGCAGCGGGCGGTGCTGTGCCAAACTAGGCTGTCTGCTTCTAAAAGGGTAGGTCAGAGTCACAGGTACAAGAGAAGGGGTGCCCACAGGTCTTCCAAGAGTGCGACTTTAAGGCTTTTTGGAAGAGATCACCTGCTTCCTGGTGCCAACAGTGCCAGCCACCTCTGGGCCTGTCACACTTGTCTGTCTTCTCTCAGCCAGAGGAGAGACCACCTCCACAGACCAGCAGGGTCATGGCCAGAGCTTGCTTGCTCAACCAAGGAAGCACATTTTCTTCTTATTCGAAGAATTGAAAGAAGAAGAAAAACAGAACGCTGGAGGAACTTATTTGGTGAAGGACCACTAGGATGCAGGGGACAAAGTCATGTCACAGAGAATGGAACCTCAGCATGCAGCAGCACATGCCTCCAGTTTTTACTGCGGGTCTCTCAGTAAACAGAACTCACACAGAACAGAACCGACACACATAGATTTAGCAGTCTTTTTTTTCTTTTTGTTGTGCAGATTTCCTGCCACTGACATGTATAGCCCTTTTTTCTTAACTGACATGAGATATAATTGGGCAGGTGAAGTCTGGTTTTGTGGTATAGAGTATTTTTCAAAATAAGTTTATGGATGCCATAGGGGCATGGAAGTCTCCATGGCCCCTCCCCAGAGACAGGGTGGGCACTACCTGGAGGATTTCCATGCCCCGAAATGTGTCTGTGGGGGCATGGACGGTCCCTATCACATGCCACCCAATTCCTGGCAGTACTACTGGAATCAATAAGGTAAATCATTTTGGAAAACAATAAATTTGTAAAGTAATAGTTTCAAATGACTCCGGGTGGTAGTAGGTGAAGAAAAGGTTCACAGAAAATATTCATTTGTGAGGAAACGTATGGCTCTAGAAACCATGAACAGAAAAAAGAAAATCAAGTTCTCAGTTAAAAAAAGGAAAGACAGCTACACATCCCCACTTGAGGAGTGTATTTGCACAAACAGCAAAAAGTATGCAAATCTCAGCGCCTGCACTGGGGCCCTTTCCCACTTGGTCACCATGTTGCAAATATGCTCCATGGTGTGTCCTCAAAGTAATATAAAAGTGATTTCTGTAGGACAGTTTTGAACATGGCCTGTAAAATTTCAACATAACACTGCACAAAATATACAAACAGGACATACTGAAAAGCCCTCTTCCTTAACAACACTATTACTTCTAAAGAAAATCATTTACCCAGGAGACATATGTGCAGGAGATGTGAATACCTGAAGTAAGCTCCACAGGGGCTTAGAATTATCGAGATCCTTCTGGAAACTTGCTGTTCCTTAGACACACCTGCTTTTCATGGAAAGTGACCCACAGCCAGTCTGCATGGGATGCTGCTCAGGGGCCGGCTGGGGCTGGCACAAGCGCCACAGGTGGAGCCACCTTCTCCCTCTTCCTTGCTCTTTAGAGAGCCCCAAATCATAGAAGAGCATGAGGGAACCTGTTGGTCCCCATGTTACTAAATGTCACTCACACAGTCTGGGATAGTTCCTGTCCTACACCTGAAAGCTAAGATGGCGTAAGATTGGTAACTGAATCTAAAGAGCTCCTTGAGAGTATGAAGCCCACATCGCAGTGATCAATAAGGTAAATCATTTTGGAAAACAATAAATTTGTAAAGTAATAGCTTCAAACGACTCCAGGAGGTAATAGGTGAAGAAAACAAATACAGGACTGTGTATTTCCTAAGACAGTGGGCTCTCTGGCTTCCGTACTTCTAAATATCACTCTTCCTTGCTCTTTAGAGAGCCCCAAGTCATAGAAGATGATGGAGGGTGGATCACAGGAGGACATGGTGCTCTTAAATGATGAAGACAGTAGTAAGGTGTGGGCCTGGAGCAGGCACCAGCGGGAGCCCGGCTTGCTGAGCCCACCTTTTGACCTAGCTGAGGGGCTGCTCTCTTCTGCTCAGCCAGGAGGGCCCAGGTAAACCCGTGCCTGCATCCCAGGCTCGTTCATGACATGCCTGTCATCAGAGGCGGGCAGGGCAGAGGTAACTTGGCAACGCAAGGGGAAAGAACACATCATCGTTTTTTGATAACGCATATGAAATGCCGTCTGGAAGGGTTTCCTCTGTTACAATGGACTGTTTTTAGTCTCAGTTTATCTTTTTTAAAAAACCTGGCAGGGAGCATGAGAAAGATAAAAGATTTGCATAGCCAGTTTTGGAAATGTCTAGTTGGCTGTTTTTAACATAAAACATGTGAGAAAAGAAACAAACTGATGCCTCCTTGGCATTGTGTACATTCCTATTTGGCTTCTAAATGTGCATCTGAGCATTTTTAAGGTGACTGTCTCTGCCTTCTGAGGGTGAGCAATGTTGGTGGGCAGCGATCATGCAGGAAGTGATACTTTCGGTGACCCCACAAGGACAGCTGCTTGGTGTGACAGGATGTGAGGCCAAAACAGCTGCCACGCCCCCCTCCCCCCATGACATTTTACAAAGCTTCTCTTTCTCTGAGTAACAGAAGAAACCACAGTAGTACCGGGGAAAGGGATGTTGGTAATGATCACAGATCGAAAGTACTTGTTTGGCATTACAAGTGCAACTCTGAAAAAGCATCTTAGAGGTTCTATTTAAAAAATAATTTTGATTTAAGGAACCATTTATGCAAAACTTGGATAAATTCTGGAAACTTCAGAGGCTGTGGAATAATGAAAACCAGAAATTACTCACAGGAGATAGCTACTTTATTGTAACTTTTCAAATAGTAAAAAAGAAAAAAATTCCCCCTCCCGCCTTTGTATCTGTAGTTTTTGCATTTGCTGCCCCGGTGTGGGGGGCACCCTTTCTGGGAGAGAAGCCGCTGCGGGAGGCAAGCCCCGCCCTCCCGCAGGTTCTCAGGATAGGCCCGCACGGCCTCCTGTCTTAGGGTTGGTGGGCTGTTCTACAGCTCTCGCAGGTCTGGAAGTGAGGTCCTTGTGAGTGAGGATGCTCTCCACCTTCCCAAGTCGCTGGGGACAAGCTCCTTCCTCAGCGAGGCAGGGGCAGCCCCTCAGTGTCCTTGGCTAGGAAAGGTCGTCTCCAGAGGTAATCTCGGAAGGAAGAGGCCGCATATTGCTGCTCAACACGGGGTAGCTAAGGACACATTTTCTTTTTGTTTTTATTTAAATTTTCCTCAAGAAATGTAAGAGGCACCAAAAAAGAGACCACTCAGAGCTTGGCTGCTTCCACAATGTGTCATAGAGCCAGAGTCAGGGCCAGTCCTACCGGGTAGGGGCCCCAATCACAGTGTACCCCTTCCCCTGGCTGAACCAGATGGCTGCAGGCGGGTGGGGTGGGTTTCCTTCTCTTCCCAGACTCTCTAAGCTGCTTCCTTATGCAAAGAGGCCAGGCCAGATTTCCCGGCAGTCTGGTAGTCTGGCGGGGCACACACAGCGACCACAGGGCCAATTCCTTGCCTGTTTCCCGGGACACCGATGTGACACTGCCTCCTAAGGGGCCATCGGGCCACTGTTCACTGGGGAAGCGTCCTCAAAGAAAGACTGAGCAGGCTGTCCTACTCGTTCATAGGTGGGCCTACTTGGATTTTGAGTACTGATCCTTGCGTTTGGGACCCAAGGTGTCTTTGGAAAGCTCCAGTCACCTGAGCTGCCGGGGAACCAGGAGCCATCGCGACACTCATGGTGCCCTGCGAGGTAGGTTGTCCGGTGCCTATCTGTGGTCGCCCGCGGCTTGGATGGCAGTGTGGATGTGGCTGAGCCGGAGGCTGTGGGAGGAGGTTTTGCTTATGAGATGGAGCCGAGGGTGTGTTCCTAAAGGGCCACAGGGACCCCAGAGCGTCGGCGGGCGCCAGGTGCCCGCTCTCTGGAGATCCACGGTGGGAAAGCAGGTGGGGCCCAGAGAAGGCGCCACCAACCGCACGCAGACGACTGCTCCCTGGAAGGGGTCAGTCGTTAGGTCAGTGAGAAAACAAGAAAGGGAAAAAGCATGTAAAACACTCCCTTCTAAAAACAAAGGGCTGCGAATTTCTTTATTTCTCTTATAGAGGAACAAAAATACTCTTGCAATGGCTATTGAGTTTCCACAGGTACGAGGCAGATGCTAGGCTGGCATACCCACTTCCAACAGTATGACTTGTTTCCTATCCGTCTACTACCTGAGTGGCGTCAGTGTAGGTTCAGGCACCATTAGGAACGTTAGACCAAACACACACACGGCACTGACAGAGGAGGCGCCGCCTTCCGGTGGACCGGGGCATGTAAAAAAGACACCGACAGGATGGAAAAGGAATCCGGGCGGGCGGGCTCAGGGCCGGGCCGCGCGCGCCTCGCGCCGCCGCCGCAGCTCGTCGCGGTAGCAGCACGAGCAGAAGTGCTCGGTCTCCGCGCGCCCGTAGAAGGCGCAGTTCTCGCGCGCGCAGCGCCGCTGGACCGGCCCAGGGCCGGCGCGGCCGCACTCACCGTTCGAGCGCGCGGCGGGCGCGTCGGCGTCGGCGAACTCCAGGCCGTCGCGCGCCGCGCCGAAGCCGTCGGGGTAGGTCTGCGACTTGTGCTCGGCCGCGCCCGCCGCCGCGGCCACGCCGGGGAGGCCCCCGGGCACGGCGCGCGCCAGCGACTCCACCGTGTTGACCGTGCGCAGCGCGGCGGCGCGCGCCGGGCTGTAGCTCTGCGACGACAGCGAGCGGTTCTGCTGCGGGTAGGTGGCGCACGGCCGCAGCGCGCCCACCGCCGGGGCGCACGCCTCGTCCCGTGCGCCCGCCGCCTGCACGTGGATGACGCTCTGGCGCCCGGGCGGGCTGCGGCCCGCGGCAGTTGCCCCCGCGCGCCGCGCGCCCCCGCCGCCGGGCCCCGGGGAGGCCGCGCCGCCCGCCGCCGCCCGCCCCGCCCGCGTCCCCGCCGCCGCGGCCCCGGGGCTCGGGCGCTCCTTGAGCTTGAGCACCAGCTGCGTGGGCTGCGCGGCCTGCGGGCCTGGCGAGGCGCGCTCGGGGCCCGGCGCGCCCTCGGCCTCGGGTCTACGCGGCGGCCGCTTGGCGGCTGGGGCGGCCGGCGCGGGGCCCGCGGCCGCGTCGCGGCGCCGCTGCTCCTGCTCAGCGCTGAAGCGCTCCTGCGCGCTGCTCAGGTAGTAGCCGATCATCTCCTCGTGGAACTGGTGCCGGTGGCTCGTGAGCAGCAGCCCTGCGAAGATGAACTTGCGCTCGCCCTGCATGGCAGCGCGCAGGATGTTGAGGCTCAGCTTCACGTCCGTGCTGTACTTCCAGGCGTCGCCCCGTGGCCCGCTACCCTTCTCCGCCGGCGACGCTCCCGCCGCCTTGTCCGTGGGCGACGGCGTGGTCTTTTCTGAGGGCGACGTGCTGGCCGACGCGCCCGACTCCTCCTTGCTGCCCTTGCGTGACTTGGCCTTCTTGTCCTTGCCGCGCTCTGCTGCGTCGCCGTTCTTGCCGTTGGCCGAGTTAGAGCGGCCCATCTTGCCGTGCACCAGCCCGCCCAGCCCGCCCATGTTCTTCTTCAGCTTGATGCCCAGGGTCTTGCTGAAGCTACCCAGCTTGTTGGCCACAGAGTCCGCGCGCGTTTTGTCCTTCTCCTTGCGCTGTTTGTCCTTCTCCTTGTCCTTGCCATTCTTGCCATTATTGCTGTTGGAGTTACTGCACACGGAATCGCGGTCAGAGTCCAGGGAGTCAGCCAGAGACTGCACGTCCTCCCCAGCCGAGGCCGTTGGGGACTCCGGCTGTGCCAGGGGAGCCTGCAGGGGGACAGCAGGGGAAGGGCACACTCAGAGCAGCATCGGTCCAGTCCCGTACAGAGGCCGGATCCTGCCCGTGCTTTTGAGGCCGGATGCAGCTCTCTGTCCAGTCTCTGCTGCCCCTGGGGCCCAGAAGCCAGATAAGGGTGCCTGAGGGAAAGCATGTGGTCCCGGGCTACTTCTTTAATACAAAGGCTCCCTGGGGTCTTAACTGAAGGTGCCCTCTGGGAGACCCTGACTTCACTCACTTTCTGTCTCAAGTCCAATGCCTAGTAGCCTGGCACCCACAGTGGGAGGAGAGAAGTGCAGGAGGGAATAACTCTACTGCTGCAGGGTGTGGGGGTGCACACCTGTCATCCTAGCACTCAGGAGGCTGAGGGAGGAGGATTGCTGCAAGTTCAAGACCAGCCTGGGCTACATTGTGAGCTCAAAGCCAGCCTGAATGGCATAGCAGGACCTGGTCTCAAAAGAACAGTCCCCCACCAGAAAACAAACAACAACCAAAAACCAAAACCAAAACAAAACAAAAAAATAAATAAATCCCCTCCAAAGCCCCACAAACAAAAAGGAACCCCTTCCCCAAACTTCTAGTTTTGGAACCCCTGTACCCCTACGCCCTTTAGAAGGGGGTTGAAACCTTGCCCTCAGAACCTTGCTGTTTGGTGATGGGAGCAGACACCTCTAGATTCAGTGATGGCAAATCCATGTAGAAGCTCCGCTCAATCTAGAGAAGCTGTGGGGGGACTGACTACCATCCAGTAGAGGAAGAAACAGGAGAGAAAATAAGAATGATTGACAGAGACTGTAAAATCATGCTGCCCTCAGCAGAGTAGTTGCACCCAGTTTCAGCAGAGGCTGCCCCTGGGGCCAGCCAGGGGATCCAGAAAGAACCTCTGTGGGCATGCATATGGCATCCACCAATGGGTGTCTGAGGAGGCCATGGAAGGTGGGCACAGGACAGCAGAGCCTCCTACTGCAGGGAGGTAGGACCTTCTTGGGCAAGGAGGGGGAATTCTGACCCAGCACCTAGGGAAGAGGGCAGGTGCCTCAGGTTGGCAGGGCACAGGAACTGGCATCTTCCTGGCCTTGTAGTGAAGGCCCAGGACCCCCCTCTTCATTTTTGCTGTCCCCCATGTAGATCCAAGAGGAAGGTGACCTTGAGGCCTGGTCACTAGAAACGAGGGCTGGCTGACCAAGCTTCACTACCTCCTAGGCAGAAATGCCATTTCCCTTTCCCATGTGGGGCAGGAGGGATTTTGAAAGGTGCACACTGATTTGTCAGACTTTAAAGGTAGAGCCAGGGAAGGCAGGGCTTTGGGGCTAGGAACTGCTCTGGGGGCAGAGAAGAGAACAGGTGCCCAGTGCTGGCCAGACCCTGGCCAGGGGTATCTGTTGAGAGCTTTGCATTTGACCCAGAGGCCATCAAGGTCTGGCAGAGGGCCCAGCACTCCTTGCAGTGCCCAGCAAGCAGTTGGCTACAGTCACATCCAACACAGGGGCCAGAGAAGAGCATTTCAGGCAGTAGTAGCATCCTCCAGGCCATCACGTACTGTGCCCTTGGTAAGGTGGGGTGTCAACTGCCAGGGGAGCCCTCTTAAGGATTGCCCATCTCGCAGTGGAGGCCAAAGCAGGAGAGCACTCTGAGCAGGGCCAGCACGGGCCTGCCCGCCTGCCTTGCGGCCCCTCTTTTAACACTGCTTATGAGCCTTGCCTATGCCTAAGTAAACTGATGTCTGGGGAGAAAGGATTATTTGCAAGCAAGCTTTACAAATCCCTTTCCTGGGGAGTTCCCTACTGAGATTACAGAAATATCCATCAGTCAGATACTAAAATGAGTCCAGGCCTCTGCAAGCCAGGGCAGCCCAACCCTGCCCTTGAGCTGTGTGCATGTCTCTTCCCCTTGTGCCCCGCCAGGTCTGCCCACCGCCCACCAGCCTGCCTCCTCCCTGATGCGCACTCTTGGTTCCCTGGCTTTTCCAAGGACCCACACACAGTTCATAATTAATTATACTCCTCGGCAGCACATCATGTTCTGATGTCAGCAGAGATAGGTTTCTGTTGTGACTTGCCTATGGCTTGTTTTCTGAGTGGGTGTGTTTATTCCTCTCCTTCCTTAGAAAATAAGGGGACAAAAATCTCCTACCTGGAAAGCGTGCCTGTGTACATGTGTGCCTACACACGGATGTGCTTATGCTCTGGGTCCACAGGAGGTAATTGGTGGCAGAGCCAAGGAGGCCTGGTCTGTGTTTGGCTGGGAATAGGGGTTGTGTGGGGGAGGGGAGCATTTGGCAGAATGAATCCTGGACAAGCTTCACTGAGGCCACTGTGCCGTCCCTGGGCTGGGCACTGGCACACAGGAAACTCACTCGGGTCTCGGAGGGAATGCGGATCCACGTCACGTTCATGTAGCTGTGTAAGAGGTTCAGCTTGGCTTCGAGTGAGAGGATGAGGCTGACAAGAGAGGAATACCAGGTGAGACAGGCTGGAGTCGGTCTGAGCTCGCCCACAGACCTGTCCTCCCGCCCCCAAGCCAGCTGGCCCCACTGCAGTGGAGCGCAACCAGCCCTTCCCCAGAATCCCCACTGTCGTAGCCCTCCGTGTCTTACTGGGCCAGCCGGGCATTATCGTTGTCATCTTTCCCCCACTCCCAGTCCTTCCCTGGGTCCACTGCAAAGTGCAAAGGCAGCAGCTTGTGCTCAGAATCTGTCAGGGGGATCACAGCTGGAAGAGAGGAGAGAGATGTGGTGTCAGGCGCATCACTGGTGGCTGGAAGTGGGGAGTCCCAGCAATGACAGGAAGGGAATTCCAAGGCCAGATGTCCCTGAGATAAGTGAACTCCACAGAGATTGGAGATCCACAACAGCAGGAGCTTTAAGGTGTCAAAATGGTTAGTGTTAAAATTTTCATAGTAGTGGGAGGCATCCTCTGGACTTTGTTTCTTGGGGTCCATCAGCTGGCAGGTAACGCCTCAGTGTCAGGATGAGAAAATGTGGCTGCAGTTTGTATTATTATAAGGTGACAGAGATACACTGTGCAGACATGGTGCTGGAGGTCTGTTCCTCGCCTCCGTCTCACCCCAGAGAAAGGACAAACTGCAGATCAAGGGAGAGAGACGTGCTGAGTGCTCAGCTGTGAGTTTGCGCAGTGCTGAGGATCCATGGACCCCTGGGCCTGCTCACAGTGAGTTCACCTGTGCTGGACAGAGGCAAATACCTTACAGCGTCAGGTCCACCTGAACTCAGGAAACAAGCTAAGCTGCAGGCACTAGCAGTGCCAACTGTCTTGGGGCACAGGGAGGGCACCCTTCTGAGGTCCCATGTGGTGAGGCTGCAAGAGCAGCACCATTCTTTCTCAGGGTGGTTGATTTATCTCACAACATCTTAATTTTTTTTTTTTTTTTTATGTATTTAGTACAGGGTCTACAGGGTCTCACTACCTAGATTGGATTAGTAGTGTTTCTCCCATTTTCAGCCTCCCAAGTTCTGCAATTACAGGAGTGTGCCACCACACAGAGACTCAATGTCTCAGGGTACCCTGGGGGTGGGGCTGGCACGGCACCCTGGGGGTTGAGTCCTGGCCACTGCGCTGTCCTAGGCAGGCACTGTAGTCCCCTGAGCTATCCTGGCCCTTCGTCTTACAACTTGAGAGAGCATGCCACCCACGGGAAATTGGAAGGCCTGGGCACAGGGTTGTCTCCATGGATCTGCTAGGGGCTCAGGCAATGCAGCTGGACCTGGTGAGTGCAGTGCCTGATGTGACTGCTGACTCCTCAGGCCATGTCAGGGATAACCAGCAGGAAGCAGTGGGCAGAAGGCACTTTGGATTTCCCACCCAGGCGCAGCCCACTCCTCATGGGGGTGCCCGTTCCTCAGAGGAGCCCCACGTGGCAGAGAAGCAAGCCCAGGCCGCTGGCCACTTGCTTTGTTCCCTTGCCAGACCCTCCTGATTCAGGGCAGGGGCACCATGGTAAGAACAAATATGGAGATATATAATCCCTCAGACAGACACCTAGTCGCCTTTCTGCTCAGAAGTCCGAACAGCTGACTCGATGCTGCCCTCCAGCATGGCTAAAGAGAAAAGAGAAGAGCACAGAAGCTTCACCCCAGGCTCACCACTTCCACTGCAGGGAAGGGAGAGGCAGGCTTGCTGACCAAGGCCCCACTTAGGGGTTTTCTTTTAGCCAGCTGGCAGTGGTCACCACAGTGTCTGGTTTGAGAGGTCAGAGACAGATCACCTTCCCTCTGCTGATGGCCTCTGGGTTCTCTGTCCATGTGGCCACTCTTCCCAGGTCTGACAGCAAACAGTAGGGTGGATACACCCAGCGCGGGCCAAAGGGCTCAGGAATGGGGCTCCTCTGGTCAGTACCCAAGGGCCTATCCCATGGCTCCATGATCACCACACAACCAGGGAGCGCTCTGCCTGCTTCCCACCCTGGGCCCTGGCCCTGCCTGTCCACACTGCCTTGACCCGTGAGAGCAAGTGCAGCCTGCCTGAGTCCCAGGGCTCTGCATGCAGCTGGCCAAGCCCAGCTGAGGAAAAGGGCCCAAGAATTCCATTTACATAAGTTGCTCTCATGGCTTGTAAAATCAGGAAAACACTATTCTAGACAATAGTGTGTTAGAAAAACAGATTCTCCCCTGGGTACAACTTGAGCTTTTTGGGTGTGACTGTTTAATCCCCTCCCTAGGCATAGCTTCTGTGAGAAACACCTGCCCACCCATGACTTCCTTTCCCAACTGCCCACCCACAGCATGTGGGAACAGGAGCCTTGCTGAACTGCTGGCTATGAGCAGGGTGGTGTGGGAAGTGTGGAACTGCATGGCTCCCCCTCCTCTTGTCCATCTGCATCACCTGCAGAAGATGGTAGAGCTAAGGAGGACAGAAGTGGGTTCCAAAATCCCCCATTGAGAACACAGCTGCCTGCCAACCCCAACTTCTGTCTGTGATAAGCAATTGTGATTTTGGCTTGTTTTCAACAAACTAAAGCTATGATAGCTCCATACCATGTCACTCTCACATCTCTCACTGTGGGGCTCCTGGGAATTCCTGCAAGAGGAGGCTGCCCACCGTGGTGTGGACAGAATACATCCGAAGGAGCTAGTGCCTGCCCCCTAGAGGGGTCCTGCTAACTCAGCCCAGGTCTTAGTGGGGTGAAGACCAGGTCCCAAGAGTTTAGGGACAGGCTTGATCCCAACTGAACATACCCTGGGTCTAAAAGGAAGTGATCTGATCTCTGCAGAAGCAGGCTGCGGTTGACCCGAAGGCTTGGGTGTCAGAGTCCAGACAGCTAAAGCACAGGCTCCCCTCAGGAGCATCAGACTTGCATGCTTCTGCCTTTCACTACTCACAGGGCAAGTTCTCTTCTGAAAGCCTGGGCTTACCCAGTGAGAGAGGCAGCTGCAAGCCCCGTTGGTTCCTGGTGGCCAATGTCAGCAATAGCGAATGCCTTTCAAAATACATCTGAAAAGTTTCTATTGTTTGGAAGGGTTCTTGCCTATACCTCAGCCAGGAAACATAAAAGCACCTTCACAAACTTGCCTGGGCATATTTACTTATTTTCGAAAAAAGGTTTTTTCTCTGCTTGAGACATAAAAGGCTGTCCCACCATGACAGTGACAAGTCAGACATACTGCACTCTCAGGCTTTCTTTTACTTATCAGAGAGGTAAAAACACAGGGCGTCCAGCTAACTCAGAATCTAAGGAAGGGCAGGTGCCTCCACGTGGAGGAGGACGTTGGCTGCTGACTTGGCAGAGCCTGGTAAGAGGGATCCCGTGGAAATGGCTAAGCTGATAAAGGAGGTGTGTTAGCTAGGAAGACAGTGCAGAGCTGGCGGGTGAGATGGGAGACGCTTGGACACAGGGCCTCTAACCTGGCGCTCAAAGACACAGGCCCGATTCCATGCGGATGCCCTTTGCAGCTTTCCTGCCCCTACTAGGAATGCAAATTTGAACTGCAGGGGTAGGGCCACAGACACCCGCACATTCAGAGTGACACTTTCTCTTACTCTGAGTAAGAGTCTGTCTTGAGCAGGCACCCAGGAGAGAGGGGTGACACCTGCAACCCTCTGGATTGGAGTGATTCTAGCCTTGTCTCTGAAGGCTAAGGAAAAGGAAAGCCGTACCAATTTTGAGGAATAAAATTGATTTACTTCAGTCTTTACTCTCCTATCAAAAATTATGATGAATTAGAAAACACCCAAACACAAAAAATTCCCAACAGATGAGCAGCAAACAAGGCAGCCAATGCAGGAAGGGAATTTACAATTCTGATTGGTAAGTTAGATACCAACACAAAAAGTGGACGCTGTACTGAATTAAGCGTTGATTTCAGAGGAGGGACAGAAGTCTCTGCTATGGTTGGTGTCTGGTTGTCTCCCCAAAGACTCATGCAGTCATGGGGCGGGGACTTCTAGAGTTTGAGATTAACTCATGATCCACTGGGATTATGGGTCCTAGTACTGCTGGGCTTGTGGGTGTGAGTATTGTCCCCAGCCTGGGGCGGATAGCCTGAAAGTAACATAAGAGAAGCAGAGACAGATTTCCTTTGTTGCTATCGCTGCTGCTACTCCTCCATTTTGCTCTCTTGCTCTTTGCCGCTGCTGTTGCTATCTGTCCTGTGCCATTCCCTGCCTGAGCATGGACTGGAACCTCTGGTAACTATGAGCTGAATAAGCCTTTCCTTCCGTAATTTTGAGTGCTGGGCAATTGTCCCAGCACTGAGAGAAGAGTAACTGAGACAGTCTCTATGAGCAAATAAAAGGGAAATTTTGGAAGAGGACAAAAGAAAACAAAAAAACAGCAACAGAAACACAGAGCAGCTTTGAGCAGCTCATGAGTCCACATTACATCAGTGAGGAAAGATGGGTGGGCATCAAGGTGGGCTGATGAATGCATGGCCCAAACTGAAATAGAGAAAAAGGGGGGCTGAGGGACAGAACAGAGAAAATGCACTGTGGGCCAGCACCAGATAGGCGGCCAGCTGGGAAAGTGGAACCCCCAGTTACTGAGAGAGAACAAGGCAGAAGAAAGACCTAAAGAAATAGTGGCTGAGAATTTCTCAAAGTTAATGACTCACACCACTGTTGATCCAAGAAGCTAAGAGAACAAGAAGCAGAAAAAAATCACAGCAATGAAAACAGCATCCTAAAACTTTCGGAAAACCAAAGACAAAGATGAAACATATCTGGGTGTGGTGGCACACACCCGTAATCCCAGCACTGGAGAGGCTGAGGCAAGAACATCCCTGCAAGCCCAAGGCCAGCCTGGGTTACAGTGAGTCCCAGGCCAGCCTCTAAGAGCATGGTGCAATTGCCATGCCTCCTTGTCCTGGCCTTTCATCTATAAAGTGCAGTAAGAGCTTAGTCATATAATTAGTACTTTTTAGTTCTATTTTAGATATAACTGATTACTGTCGTAGAGGTTACATGAATGTGGCCACTTTGTTGATTTCTGGTATTTTCAATGGAATGTTTCCAGGCCATGGTTGGCCATAGTAGCTGGAAAAGGAGACCAGGAGGGGGCGCTACAGTGCTGACAACAACGAAAGGAAAGGCTGACGGTGATGACAGGTTGAGATTTGGTTGCTTTTCTTTTCCTCACAGTGACTGAAATAGCAGGCACAGAAACAAGTGAGGGCACAGAAGCCCTCTGCCACCTACCAGAGAGCTCGGCTATGATTATTTACAGTTCCCAGTGGAAGAACGCACGTTCTTTCCCCATGCATGTGGAATGGCATTTTCGGCCTAGCTTAGTACATTCTGAAGAAGAGAAATTACAAAGTGTGTTCTCAGACTGTGGCTGAGAGCGCGGCTCTGACAACCCTGCATGAGCCTATAAACCAGAGCGGATACTTGAGTCCTGGCAGCATCCACGTGGCAAGCGAAACGTCCTGAGTTTGATTCAAGAAAATAAAAGAATCCTGGTATATTTGGAATTTAAACAGATTTATAAATCATCTATAGAGGAAAAGGTCAGAGGAAATTGTAAGAGAAATTTAAAGATTGATCAATATGAAAATGGAAATAGAACATATCAAAATCTGTGTGGCGTAGCTACAGCAATGCTGTGGGGAAATTTTGTAGTATGAAAATGTTGGGCCAGTGGTGAGATAGCTCAGGGGACTAAGAGCCTGCTCAGGCAAGCTCAGGAGCCGGGGTTCGATGCACAGCCCCCGTAGGGTGTTCTGGCCCCATCCCCAGGCATGCTGAGCCGGCCACCGAGTCTGAGCTTGGTGGTGTATGCATGTAATCCCAGCTCTGGGAGGCCGAAAACAGGAGGATCACTATGAGTCTGAGTTATGTAGTGAGACCCTGTACCAAATGCATAAAAAAAAAAAAAAAAAAAAGAAAATATTGATGGTAGATACAGATCTCAAATTAGTACAAACTTTCAACTTTAAGAAGCTAGAAAAAGACCCACAAATTAAACTCAAAGCAAAGAAAAAGGAAAGAAATAGCAATACCAATATAAGTAGAAACCAATTAAACTGAAAATAGAAAAATAGTAGACAAAACTCAGTGAAACCAGAAGCAACCGGTTCTTGAGAAAGACCAATAAAAAGAATGGATTATCCAAATTGCATATACATATATTTGGTTGTGCAGGGTCTCAACGCACAGCTCAGATTTGTGGTGATCCTCCTGCTTTCAGCATCCCCAGCGTTGGGATTACAGGCATGCACCACTATGCCCACCCTGGTGGTGGGGCATGTGGTGCTGGGGATCAAACTGCAGTCCTTGTGCTTGCCTAAGCTTGCCTGAGCAGGTGCTTTAGTCCACTGAGCTATCTTGCTGGCCTCCCACACCTATATTTAAGGTGGTAGAAAAGAAAGTAAACTAGGCTTTTTTTTTTTTTTTTTTTTTTTTGGCAGACCTGGGGATTGAACTCAGGCCCATGTGCTTGCTGGGCAAGAGCTTATTCTATTGAGCTATCTGCCCAGGCCCATAAACTAGGCTTTTTAACAACCTTCACCCCTGATGTTCTTGCTGTCCAGATGTTTTCACAGTCTAATTATAATATACCTGTTTATGTTTATACACTGAACTTACTACTCTAGACTCATTTCAGTTGTGGGAAATAAAACCAGAAGGTCCTGTTTCCTGCATGGTAGCATCTTGCTCACCTGACAGTCCAGCCCCACAGGCAGGGTATAGCCTTGCTGTACTCACCGAGTACATTCGGATGACTGTTCCCTGTGCACTCACCACTGTGTGCATTTAATTCTGTATGCTTTTACCACACGTACACATGCATGCAGTTATGGAGCAGCTGCGTCAGAAGGCCCCTCCCTTCGGGTCTGCTCCAGATACACCTCCGACCCGGACCACTAACTTGTTCTCACGGCCTCATCACTTGGTCGTCTCAAGAGTGAAACCCAGAATGACTGGGATTCCAAGCATGACCTTACCTTACGCATTGCTACCCTCAGTGCAGTTCCTTGGTTCACAGGTATCAGCATATATAGTGAGTCGGGGTGAGAAGCCTACCAATTAACTGCTAGTTTTAAAATCCTGCTGAAGATTCTCAGGATCATTGTCATACCCATTATGTGTATATAAATGTATGGCTTTGCCCCTGTCATGCTTCCTAGCTTTTCTCCTTGCCTGCTCTTCACTGTTTAATCCTTAAGTTCTCACTTTCCTTTTAACTGTGTTATATCTTTCTATTTTTATTTCTTCTTTTGAGTTCTTTTTTTTTTTTTTTTTTTTGTCTTTTTGAGACAGGGTCTCACTGTGTAGTTCAGGCTGGCCTTAAGCTCACTTTGTAGCTCAGGCTGGTCTCAAACTCACAACAATCCTCCTGCCTCAGCCTCCCTAGTGCTGGGATTACAGGCCTGCGCCACCACGCCCGGCTTCTTTTGAGTTCTTATACTAGAGAGACTATATAATATTTACACATGTGGGCCTGTGAGAAGAAAGATTTGTACTAATAGTGTTTGGACAGGATATCATGTCTGCATCTTGTACTATGAATAACCACATTGAAGACAACAATATGCAATATATTAATTATTGAAACTGTGCACTAATCAGTTTTGAAACTGTCTCATTGCTATTTGTTTCTCAATAAAATTAATAAAAAAAGAGGGCAAGCTGACTGCGATCATGTTTTGAAACTGGCCTTTTTTTATGTGGTGAAGTCCCTCAGGATATGTCCAGCTTCCCGAGGGCATCACTGTGTCCCCAGGAGTGGATGTTCTGCAGCTTGCTCAACTGTTCAGGCAGGAAGGACTTCTGGGTTGGCTCTAGTTTTCAATTGTTGCAGACAAAGCTACTATAAAGTTATCATACAGGCTTTTACATGAATGCAAAGCTCTCCCAATATGGAATGTGTTCTTTAAGTGTGGCCCTGTGAAGGGAGGAGGGACAAGGCAGTGGCAGTTCTACGGCTTTGGGCCGAGAATTCTGTGCCCTTGTGGGCAGGCCCCAGGCACTCACTGGTCTGTGTGGGCCCAGGGCTCTGCCTCTGAAGGATGCACTTGAGGAAAAATAAGACAAAGATAGGCAGCTGTGCTGGCTGTTGCTGGTGGCTTTCCATTTATGAGTTGCTGAGAATGGCTGAAGGCAGCCTGCTGGGATCGAGGAGGAGAAAGCTGAGCTCACTTCTGTGCATGGGCCGTGGGGTGCTCCTGCACAATCCGTAGGAACAAGAGGGGCTGTGCCTGATGAGCAGTGTCCTGCACCCAGGCTGAAAGCAATCCCTGGAGGAGAAGTCTGGGAGAGCATCAGAACCAGAAGGGGCACACACAAATTACCTGGTATCAACTGGAAGACAAGACCTGTGGCTTCGTTGTTTTGTAACAGAAGATACCTCCCACACCAGCCAGTACACTCCTGGGGTTTCTTAGTTGCTCAGCTAATAATTCTAGTTCCAGAACAGCTTCTGTCTTTTAGATACAGCTGGCCACTGTGCTACATAGCTGGTCACTATGATGCACATTGTATAAACCAAACCTCATTGATAAGCCATTCTGCTTCTGTACTTCTTGCTTGTTTATGTCACATAAGGCCTGAACCACCAGAGATCAGGAACTGATATTTTGGGAATGATCCCAATCAGTACCTGTCAATGTAAGTGAGTCTGCCTCCAAATATTGTGTTTCATTTTGCTGTTTCTGCTTGCTGGTGCATCTGGTATGTCAGAAGGCTGACTTCTTTTTCACCAGTCATGGCCCTCACTGAGGTGACAGCCTCTCCAGGTCCAAGTGGGAAGGCATGCCCTCAAGATTTCTGGAGTCTCCTTGGAGACCTGGAGGAGGATTCCTGGCTCTCTGTTCAAGCAACTCACATTGGATCCCGAAGGACAGAAGACACTGTCTATTTGCCTACCCATCTGATTTTGGTGAGACTTCCAGGGGCACCCCAGTTAGTCTGTCTGTTAGTCCTGCTCAGTTGAGCAGAGGAAGAGCTTGATCAACTTTGGTTAGTAAAGGCTACCCTCAAGGCAAAGGTGGTTGGAATGTTTAACTGGTTGCTCTGAGCGCTGCTGAATGAGTGTGTGAGTGGAACAGACAGTGTAGCCAACAGGCTGCTCCATCTGCACACCTAGGAGACTGGGAAGCACTGGTCCTGGTGGCCGACCGGGCCCTCACCTGTGGTTCTGTGTGATCAACGTGTGGCACAATGTGGCCCCACAGCCTCCTTAGCCAGGAATACCTAAGTCTCCACAAAGGGCACAGGTGGGCGGGCATCTGAAAGGTCTTTCTCTGAGGGGGCAACCAACCTTTGTCTGTTGTGCAATTGTTCAAAAATATACACAACATACACTGTAGGAAATCAGAGATGAGAAGTAATTAGTTAAAACCCTCAATCCCTGACTGCAGGATAGAGGGCTTTTATGGAGCTAAGAATGAAATCAAACCATTCCTTGCATCTCATAGGAAAAAAAGAAAAAGAAAAGAGACCCATAGTTCCTGAGAATTCCACCTTGGCATTCCTTTCGGCTGCCACAGTTGACGCCAACACCCATAGCTTCACTCCCCCTCCTGATTTGTCTACTCCCATCCAATTAAATGGATCCAGCTAGCCATTGCCTGCATTTGGCAACACACCCTGCACCCAGGAGACCTGCCTATTCTGGTAGGAGGGCATCCTCAAGTGCCCACCCCAAATGACTCAGAAATTCCTTCTGAGTTCCAGTTTTTTTTGGTTTTTTTTTTTTTTTTTTTTTTTTTCAGAATTGGGGATTGAACTCCAGCCCTTGCACTTGCCAGGGAAGTGCTTATTCCATTGAGCCATCTTCCCAGCCCCTAAGTTCCATGTATGAATGAGGAAAAACTGCACTGTCAGCCCTGACAAATGAGTTTTCCCTGTGAGGCCTGAATAGATAGGACAGACCGAGCTCTACTGAATTGGGCCCTGGAGAGCCTGTGGTCATTACAGAAGTCAGGGGGCAAAGCTGTGACTTTCCTGCTAGACAGTGGAACAGAACTGTCTACCTTCACAGATTCCCTGGTCACCATGATAACTGAGACTCTTGCCTCTCACTCCTTCTCCAGGGACAAATGTGAAGCCTAGAGGGATGCCTCCTTCGCGCCAAGCCAGTCAGCCTCCCTCTCGTTCAACTATGGCTGTTCCCCAAGAGGGAGATGATACCTTCCGAGGGAACAGTCCTGCCTCACCATGACCCCTGTTGCTTGCCGAGGTCACAGAAAGAACCGATAGGCATCCAGCCGCATCTCAGCCCAATAGGCTGAATCAACAATGTGGCCATCACCTTACACTCTGCGGTTCCCAACCCAACACACTTTCTGGACTGTTAATCAATGAGTCCACAAGGGCTTGGGGACTCATTATTTTCAGGGATGCTCTGACAATAGATTTGGCTGCTCTGAGGCAGCCTTTTTCTCTATCTATTCCAGCTCTGTCAGGGTCCCCTAAGAGATAAAAATGAGGTTTCAAACACCAGTGTTTACAGACTGTTGAACTTCTGAAACATGCCTCTTCTGCCTGTAAAGCCAGTACCACCTCTCGGAGCTGCCAGTGCCATCACGATTTCCCTGCATGTATGCTGGGGGGGGGGGGGGCCCACAGCCTGCTGGGCCACCTGCCTGGACCTCAGGAAAGCCTCCTCCTGCCTTCCATTGGTTCTTACCAGCTGGCTTCCCTTCCAAAGACCCCAGTTCTGGACTCAAAGAGTAAGCACTCTGGACTCAACTCGTTTACCCTCTTCAGAGATCACTGCACTTTTGATTGATGACACCTGCTGGACAGGCACAAAGGCTCAGCTACATCTGGCAGACACTGGGTACAAGGAAAACTCCACAGATGTCTTGGGATTTCTGTCTTCTATAGAATCTAGACCTTTGACTCACAAAAGCAATGATGCGTCCTCAGACTTCAGCCCCTGGGAGCACCCAGAGGCTATCTGTGCAAAGGCTTGGATCCAGCCACCAAAGGCTGCCTCCCCCTTCGCCTCTCTGCTCTCCCAGCCACTGTCCTTTAGCTCAAGAAAGCTGACAAGCTCCCCTATGGCCAAGACCTAAGTGTCCACGTGCCACAGGCTGTACTGGGATGAACTGTTCTAGAACTGACACAGAATGAGCCAGTCCAGAGGCTCAGGCTTCCTTTGGGGATCTGACTGACTGAAACATGGACCCCGGCCACCAGCTCCTCCCTGACTGTATGTTCTGCAAGCTCAAGCCATACCTTTGGCGCTTGTGTCTCTGAAGCCAGCTCAGGCTTCAGTGTCTTTGTCACTGGCCCTGACCTCCCACTCCATACTTGTACTGAAAAGGCAATAGAAGTTGTAGGGTCCTGCTGTAAAAATCTCCCCTAGCTATGGCCTACCCTCGGTCATCGCTAGCTCCTACGTGAAGGAACTCTGTCATTCCTATAGTCTTTAGCAACCACAAACTTATCAATGATGCCCCATAATAGGTGTTGTCATATATCGTCTTCATTTTCTATATCCAGGCAGGACCACATGAGCCTCCTTTGTGGTGCCTGCTGTTCCCCATCACTGTACACGTTGGCCAGGTCTTCTGGGGAGTCCCACATGACATCCCACCAAACTGGCCAAACAGTGCTTCCTGCCAGTGCCTCTTGGCTTGGGGACAGAGAGTGGGGAGGGCTAATCAAGAACTGCATGGGTGTACAAGAGCCCATGCAAATACATTGCTGAGGACATGGGGCCAGCCCACCGAGAGGCTCTTCTGGGCACAATGACACACTATGTGGCCGGCTGCCATCCCACGCATACTGAGTACACTTCCTGGAGACCTCAGGCAGACAAGGCTCATCAGGAACTGTGCCAAGAAACTTTGGGCATTCTGGAAAATCCCATCACCAACTATTAGACCTACTGAGGTGGCCAAGGTTGCGGCGTAGTGCACCTGTGCATACCGCAGTGTGCCTGTGCACACAGTGCTCATGCGCTGGGATGCCATACATACCGGCCAGGCTCTGGCTGCTTCACCGAGGCTTCTGGTGTGGTTGTCCTGACAACATGAAATGCAAACAATTTCACGACCCTTCAGTCCCAGAACTGCAGGGGTGCACAAAAGCTCATACAAATACATCACCATGTCACTGATGAGTGGCTCCAGTACAAGCTTGGTCTTGGTGGTGTGCTCCTGGGAGGCATGAAACCTGGGGGAGGTGGGGCCCACGGGGAGGTCCTAGGTCTTCAGTGGTGTTCCCTCCATGAGGGGTGTGATCCTGGCCCCTTCACGCTTTCTGCTCCCTGGCCCCTGATGTGGATGGGTGTACCAAGTGCACACGCACACCGTAGTGTCAGCTCTACCACAGGCCCAAATCACCAGGGCCAGTGAGTGGAACACTGGACCCTCTCAACTGTGAGCTCAAAGATTTCCTCATATGGGCCAGCCAAATAGCTCAATGGATTCAAGTGTGTGTAAGCAGGCTCAAGGGCTGGGGGTTCGATCCTCAGGCCTGCCGTGTCAGCCCCACCCCTGGGGTACACTGAGATGGCAATGGAGACTGGGCGTGGTGATATACGCCTATAATCCCAGGTCTTGGGAAGCTGTACACAGGCAGATCACTGAGTCCGATCTAGTAGTGAGATAGTGAACACCCTGTAGATCCTTCCCTAAAATACAGACAAATTAAAACAAAAAAAGATTTGATCATATGATGGAAAGTGGACTGACACAATTAGCTTCCTTTTATTTCCCCTAATGTTAGGATGTGAAACTGTCTATTACAAGATAGATGTATTAGCCGCTGATTTCATTTCAGGATAAAGAAGGGCATACTATCCACAGGCCTCTGCTCTGTTGGGCCACCCAAGTGGTTGCCCCCTTTCCCAGGGGTCCAACTGTCAGGAACAACCACGTTCCAAGTTCTACTGGGGGTTTCAACCTACAGTGACCCACAGAATATTATTTTGTAAAATAACTCATTACCAGGCACAGGCATAGGAGTCAGCATTTGGGTTCTAGGTTCAGGGAGCACAGGTATGGGTAAGCCACTAGTGCTTCTGTGTGCAGTCCTGGTTGGCCAAGAAAGTTTCCCTAATTCAGACAGGTTGACTAGAAGTCCTGGAGATCCCTCAGGATCTCTAGGTACTAAACATCCTCCCCACATCTCACTCAGCAGAGCCTCCACTAGCAGGGAGACCCAGCCCTTGGCCTGGGCCCCAGGTGCAAAGAAAGCTCTGTTATCTTGTGAAAGCCACAGTAAGCCCCAGGAAGAGCTAAAAATCAGGAAGGAGATGCAGACACTGATGGCAAAAGGTAGAGAGGCAGTGGAAAGGGCAGATGCTTCCCTGGCTATGGTGATGGAACTCTTCTTCCTGTGCCAAGGAAGAGGTCTGCTGATGATAGAGAAGTGCAGCATGATATTCTTGTAACCCCAGTCACAGCCCTTTTCTCTTTTGCCTTTTGAGACCCACATCTCTCCTGTGTATCCAGGGGTGAGCTCAGGAACCTCTGTCAGCTGCTGGGAGGGTGTCTGGATGCCCCAGCTTCTCTGTTTTAGATTAGTTCCTACAGATCCTGGACTTATTCCCTGACTCTGGCTATGAGGCCAGGACTGGGCTGAAGCAGGCTGGTTTTGCTCATCTCTCTGTGTCCCTTCCGCACCAGCAATCTGGCAGGATGGGTAGTACCTGGAAGCTCCATGCGGCAATATGCCATTGTGTTTACTTCCTGTGCTCCATTCTGAGAGAGCAGGTTAGAATCCAACACCTTGAGCTTCCTACCCTGCCACAGCCTAGTCCCTGGGGTTTCCTGGGCCCATGCCCAGGGGAGAACATCCTTAAACTAGGCCCACTGCCTGTCCTTCCACCTCCCGGGGTCCTGACTCTCTGCCTACTCTAGGCATGTAAGTGATGACAAGACAAGTTTCCCCTCTGCACTCAGCTGAGTGGTCAGCATCACACAGTCATAACGAGGCCATGGCAACCACTCAAATGGAATCCTCGACCTCCACAGCCAAGGCTTTGCCCCGAGTGGATCTCCGTGTGGTGGCAGGAACTGCGCAGTGCGTAGCTGGTGGAGCCTGGCATCAAGTGCACCAGCATCACTGAAGTGCCTCCTGTGGGAAACTCACCTTTAACGATTTGAAAGGAAACAATGACCTTTTGATTCCAAAGCCCACTCTAGAGCAGGAATAGCGTGCTTTTCTTGTACAGTAGCAGAGAGTAAATATTTTAGCTCTGCTGCTATTACAAAAGCACCTACAGGCACAGCATCCATGATGACTGGGGCTGTGCTCTAATAAAACTTTACTGACAAAAATAGGTGGTGGACCATAGCTTATCAATCACTGTTCTAGAGTGGTTTTCCTTTAAAGTCTAAATGGAGCCATATGAAATACATATACACTACATTAACACTATTACTTATACATAATTAAGAAAAACTCTACAGCAGGGAAAATGTAACAAAAAAAGCCATTCCATGTTTTCACTGTCAAATCACAAATGTTTGGGGAGATAGGTATGTTTATCAATTTGAACATTACACAACATATGCATGTGTCAAAACATCATATGGTGGCCCCCTAAATATGTACAATCCTCATGTTTTTATGTATCAGTTAAAAATAAGTTTAATTTAAATAAAAAATGAACACATACATGTACGAAGGAGCAAGCAGTAAAGGCCCGTTAAGAGTGGCAGAATTATTCATGTTAGCATTTCAAATGCCACACTGACTTTAACAAGGGTATTTTTAGAGAGCACGTGTGCACATGCGCCCCTGTGCGGACACCATCGCTGTGCTTGAGCACAGGCTGCTCCGGAAGGGAGTGGCCCTCAGCCCACCCCACCGCCTGCCCCCACCGCCCCAGGAGGCCACGTACCTTGTTCTCTTTGCTGGTCTCTCTGCTCCATGCTTACAAGGGCTGAAAAATGCGCTTGGTCGTAGGCGAGAACCAGAGGCGAGCAGTGGCATCTGTTGGGCGGGACTTCCAAGGGGAGGTAAATGCCTCCGAAGGGGATGGGTGCGAATGCTGCGGACACAATGGGATGAAAGGGAGGGGCTGTGCTGGGGACCAGGGCCAGGCTTCTGTGGTGATCGGCCCTGCGATCCCCAGACTTGCACAGGTGGGAAGAGCCACGTGGTTAGGAGCAACATGGCTACCCAGATGGTCAGCAGTGACAGGCTCTGATGGCTGGCCTGCAGCCCCCATGTGTTCTGGGGGTGTGGCTTCCTCTCTTAGGTGTAAGATGTTAGTGCGCAGAACGATACCTACACTTTTCCAGAGCAAGTTCATTGTGTATGCTGAGAACCTTTCCTAGGGGATGGGAGGAAGCAGGTCTGGCTTAACGTCAGATAGGAAATGAGAAGTGGGGACATCAACTGCCATGATGAGGAGCTCTTGGTTCTTAACAAGAGCAAAGAGAAGCCCAACCCTGTGCAGAGAGAGAATCACCCCTGGAAACATCTGTCAGCACCCGCAGACATCTGCCTTCTGACCACGATGCTGCCTCTGGCCCCAGCTTCAGGAAACTGCCGTGCTCCTCTGAGCAGAAGGCAGGCACAGCCACCTCCAGCGACTATTTCGATGACTTTCTAGCCTTACTTCCTCTGGTCATTGCAGTTCTTCTCACTAAGGACTCCTGCTAAGAGCAGAGGGCCCACTCATGAGCCGGATGCAGGTAGACTGACAGGAAGCGTGGCCCTGCTTGTAGCCATGTGCTGTCCCCGTAGCTGGCTCCCAGCTTTCATCACGGCTGTGTGCATCCAGCGCTGCAGCCTCAGCAGGCTCAAGCCCTTGGGTGTCCAGGGAAGTACAGGGCACCAGGTGGGACAAGGGCCCTCCCTAACCACCAAGGCCAAGTTGGGTGTCCTTGGACAGGTGTGACCCAGCACGCACAGCCATATCAACTGGTGGGACTCTGAGGAAGCTGAGACTTATGAGGGCACAGGTCTGCATTCAAGTGGGGCCATGGGATGCTCTCTGGGAATGTGTGTCTGGTCTTCCTGCAGATGATGCCATCCTTAGAAGCAACAAAAAAGCAAGCACAGCTGCGAGTGGGGACCCACTCCTGATGGTAGTGGCAGCTGGGGAACAGGCTGAGGGGTAGGGAAGCCGAGGGGGGCAGGTGCAGGGGGGCTTGGATGGAACCCATCATTGTCCTGATCCATCACCTGGCTCTTCTCTCTGCCTTGTGTGTGTGGGTTCAGCCCTGTGGGGTCCCCAGGATGCCCTGCTGCTACTCCTGGGCCTCTGGGAAGCTGCAGGCCAGAGGGAGGACACACGGTGGATCACTGCCCTGCTGGGCCCACTGGTTGGGGGACGGGTGTCCCCAGGGTTCAGTTTCCTCCTCTGTAGTGTGAGGGGGCAGAGTCCAGCTTGGGAGACCTGGCAAGATGGCTGTGGCTGTGCCCAGGGCCTGGTTCTCTGTGGGCCAGGGATGCGCAGCGCTTTCCTATCCTAGCCTCATTCTCCAGAGTCCTGATTGTGCCACCACCCAGCAAGGGATCTCAGGTCCCTTCCTTTCTGTTTTTCTTCAGTATCTGTGCAGCCAGCAGAGGGGTAGGAGGGGCCTGAAGTGGCTGTGGAGCTCTGGGACAGCTGCTGCTGTCTCTGCGGTTTGGAGACTCTGGGCCCAGGGCCTCCCTGGCTAGATTTCTTATGGCTGCCTGCACTGATGTGGAAGGAGGAGGCCTCGAGCAATCCTAGTACCTCTGGGGAGGAAAGAAGAACTGAGGCTGTCTGTGCTCTACGTGGCTGTGCTGGCTTCTGGGTTCGGATTCAACACATCCTGGTACCTTACCTTCTCCTCCTGAGTCTCTCAGCATTGTGTCTGCCACCACGACGATTGGTCTCCTTAGGATATGGGCCAAGACAAAAACATGGAACTCCTCCAGGCTCTCATACACAGGGTCCTCAGAGTTGTCTACACTAGGGAACGCAAGAGAGTCAGCTGGTCACTGGAAGAGGCTGTGATGGGCAAGGGGCAGAGGATGCAGCGGGGGCTCTGTGCAGAGACTGAGCACCTCCTGTGCTGGATCCGACTCCATGGTCCTAGGTAGCCAGGCCCCTGAGGTGCCCTCCCACACCATCCCCCAACAGCACACGCGCACTCTGCTGGCATCCTGGGCTGGGCAGTCTTAGGAAGGGAACCAGAACAAGCCTATCAGCGAGGGCAGTGCCACATACAGAGACACCTCACAGAGCCTGGGCAGCTGTGAGAGGAACGGCTCCACAGGAGGTCTAACAGGATGCAGCCCGGCGGGGGCCTCCTCCGCTGTTCACTGCCACACACACCCTGGGGCTGAAGCCTCCTCCCCCAGGGCCTCATGGGTGCCTGGCACATCTGTCCCTGGCTGGCTGGCGGGCTGCAAGATCAAAGCCCTCTAGGAAATGCTGGATGGGACAGGCCAGTCAGCAGTGGCCTGCACTTCCTGCTTGAGAGTAGCAGGAGGAGGTGGCTGCCCAGACTCTTACTGCCCAGGCCCCAGCACCTGTCTGATGTCCACATGAAGAACAGGCTCCAAGAGCTGCTGTACGTCAGATGCTAAGACATCTGGGCACAAGACTGTGATCTGTGTGTTCCTCACCAGTAGGACCACCCCCATTGGAGGGGACAGCCAAGCTCATCCTGTGGTGGGCCTCGGTGCCAGCTGGGTGGCAGTGCCCAGCCCCCAGGCAGCTCTGGGCTTTGTTCCGGAGCACCCTCAGGAATGCCCAGGGGTAGCCGAGGAAGGTCCTGGGGGATTGGAGCTGGCAGGCCGAATCTGTGAATGCAGACCTGTTTAAGAGCATAGTAGCTCTGCATGGGCAGCTTCCTCATCCAGGGGTAGAAAACTGGTTTATTTTTTTATTTTTATTTTTATTTTTTCATTCTAGTGAAATCCAAGAAAAGAAAACTTGAATTTACTGTGTCTTAACCACTACCTTGAACTGTGTGAACGAAGTACAATGTAGCTATAACTCATGTTAGATATTATAAATATTTTAGAGATTAAAGTGAATATGAGGGCATATATACCATTTTATAGAAAGGATGTGAATATCCTCGGATTTTGGTATTCGCTAGGGCCCCAGAACCAATCCTGCAGATGCCAGAGATGGCTGCAGTGCCTGGGTGGCCTGCAGCTCCAGGTGCTCAGCTCCCCACCAGTCAGCAGCTCTGCTTCTGGTAGAACAAAGGCCCTCAGTCCCAGGTAATGCATCCCGGTCCTGGGGAGTGTGGGTGTTCTGGAAGACTTGATCAGCCTGACCCCCAGCCCCCAACCTGTCTGCCAGCATGGGCGCTGTTCTCAGCAGGGACACAGCTGGGCACCCAGGCTGTTCTTGGCAAATGCAGGATGCTGTAAAAGAGCTAGGACAAGGAACCCTGCCGGTCCCTGCACATCGGGAGACACCTACGATTTACACTGGATGCTCAGGGACTTTGCCCGCTGAGGAGCAAGACAGCCAGAGAACTTAGCTTGCTGATGTTCATGACATCTGCCTAGTGTCCCTTGTCCTCTTTCAATCCCTATAAAAAGGCTGGCTTCTCTTTGTTCCACACAGATGGCCTTTATGCTCTTTGTCACAAGGAGTTCCATACCACGTTGCCTTTATAGAAGTCTGGTGGTCTCGGCTGGTCTCTGCCTCAGGCTGCTCCTTTCAGTTATTTATATTTGTTTTGCCTGTCCTGACCTTTGTTCTTTTTCTTTGGCGGAGTTGGGGATTGAACTCAGGCCCTTGGACTTGCCAGGGAAGCGCTTATTCCACTGAACCATCTCCCTGGCCCTGTATCCTGACCTTTGGTTATTTAAATACTTTAATAGTTCAAAAATTTTTGTAGTACACAAAACCTCACCAAAATGTTGTACAGATAGCTTAGGAGAGTTTTAGGATATTACCTGTGAACAGGATATTCTTCTACCTGACCAATACATAGAGCCATCAAGTCAGGAATTGCTACAGCTGCGTCTGATCACAGTTTCAGCTCTGGATCACAAGATTCTCTTAACTGTGGCATTTCTTTGGCCATCGTCAGCTTGGAATATGCTTAGGATTTCTTTGACTTTCATGACCTTGAAGATTATGTTCCAGGCATTTTGTAGCATGTCCTTTATCTGTGTTTCTCTATTTCCTAAATTAGATGGGCTCTGCTGAGTCCTGCTTCAGTGGGCTATCAGCTGTCATGTGCTGGCCTCCAGGTTGTCCCATCACAGCGGACAGTGACTTGGTCATGCTTGAGCATCACCCTACAGGCTTCACCCCTGCAGAGGTTCATTTCTCCTCTGCAGTAAAACAAGCATTCTTTGGGGAGGGACCTCCATATGTGCAGATACTGCGCAAATCGCAAAACCCTCCCCAAATTACTTACTGGTGTCACTGTGAATTTGCTTTTTTACTTTATTCAGTGGATTGCAATCATTTGTGATATTCTGATGTTCAAATGCACTTTAATTTGCTCAGCGTGGCCTATTTCTGCTACCTCTGTGTCCTTGTGACAGCCGCCTCTCATTTTGTGAAGTACTCTCTTGCTTCCTGGCAGGAAAGGGCCCAAGCTGGTACTCATACAGACATCTCTGTCTTTGTCTCTCCCTCTCTCACACAAATCATAATCTATCTCAAAATTTATGTGCAACCCGAGTAGACAATACCTCTGTTTTAGTCTAAACCTGTACAGTTCATTCTACTTACAACTTTCTTCTCCATAGCAAGAAACTTCATTTCTATTATCAGTCTCCCTGTATATAAATAATCACTAGCTTCTTTTGCCACCTTTTCACTCTGTTTAGGTTGTCATCTAACTTTGGTCCTACACATTTTCCCATCCCTCTCCACTGTAGAGACCACAATGCATTGCTCCAACTAAGGGCTTTTTTTTTTTTTTTTTTTTAAGATGGGATCTCACTATGTAGCCCAGCTGGCCTTGAACTCCCAGAGATCCTCCTGCCTCAGCCACCTGAGTGTGGGGGCTACAGGTGTGTGCTGTTACCCCTATCCCTATCTAATAGCTTGAAGGTAAATGTTTGGAGGCAGGGAAGGGGCATAGAAATGTTTTAGATATTGATATAAATATATAGTCATCCCTCTGTGTCTGCAGGTTCTGTGTTAGCAGATTCAAACTGCTGTAGAAGAGCAGTATTTTTAAAAATCATACGTTCTTTTTTCTTTACTATCATTTGCTAGACAACATAGTATACACTGTTTACATGGCATTTACATTGCATTTGGTATTATGAATACACTAGAGATGATTTAAAAGTCCTGGGTTATGTGACTGTGTTTCATGCAAATATTTCATCATTTTATACAGTGATTTGAACACTTGTGGCTACATACATACACACATACACACATACACATATGTGCTGCATCTAAGCCTAGTTCTCCCGGGTGCACCCTCAAACACTCCCTGTGATCATGTGTGCAACCATGGTGTTGTGTTTGTGGCTAAGCACCTCCATAAGCTGCTCAGGCACCACATCACACCCTAAGTGTGTAAGAGTGCCAGGCAAATGCATGGATGAATAAGGCAGCCAGCAGCACAGAGAAGAGAGAAGAAGGTGTCACAGACACTTGGGAGAGCACTGCACAGAGAAATGGGGAGCACTATTCCTTCTGGTTGGCAGGGGGAAGAGATGAGGTATTTGAGTCAGGTATTAATGCTGAAAAGGAGGAAGTCCATGGTGAAAGGGCTTCCGTCCATGATGCAACAGGAGCATCTGAGTGACTGTGCAGAAGGCAAGGGTTAAATGATAGCAGTGGGCTCACATGACATTCTTCACACACAAAATTGAAAGCACTGTCATGTTTCAAGCTGAAAACACAGCAAACATTTATTGAGCACTTATTATGTGCTGATCTTTTGAAGGGCATTTCAGAGACCCTCAGGTACTCTTGTCCTTAGACTATATCATCCATCCATCCACCTATCCATCCATCTGTGCATCCATCCATCTGTGCATCCATCCATCTGTGCATCCATCCATCTGTGCATCCATCCATCCATCCATCCATCCATCCGTCCATCCATCCATCCATCCATGCATCCA
>PVKA01015048.1:0-50970 GCA_004027165.1 Ctenomys sociabilis
CCACAAAAAAAAAAAAAAAAAGTTACTGCAAACTTAGTGGCTTAAAATTGAATTGCTTACACCATAACTCCTTTCTTTACCTTCTGATACAGATTGTGGGTCCCCAGGTGGCCAGAGAGAAGCCTTAACTTCCAGGTTGATGGAATCACTGTTGTGTCTACTGGTAGAAGCCTTTCCTCCTTCTTAAAGCATGACTTCTAGGCCAGGAAAGCATTAGGGCATGGAAACATGCAGCAAGCACTCTGCCAGTGGATCACTAGGGGTAATGGTGCATGCTACCATTCCTATTCCCTCCTTTCGATTTCTGGACCCATAAATCCCAGCCATGGGAGAGAGACCACCTTATACCGTTAGTCTACTTAGAGCATATGCAGCCTTCTGCACAACCTCAGCCCAAGCCCTGCATGGCATCTCGACCTGGCTGATGCTGTAATTGCATTGTCAAAGGCCATTCTACCCCCACCTCACTCAGCTGCTTCTGGGTAGTGGGGAACATGGAAAGATCCGTGAGCTGTATGAGCTTTAGCCCAGCGCCTCGCTTCTTCAGCCCAGAAGTGGATTCCTTGGTCAGAAGCAGCACTGCGTGAAACACCACGATGGTAGTTTTGGCAGAAGCATTACTTCCAGGAAACACAGATCCACAGCAAGTGCCTGTTCTGGTAAGGACGAAGCATATACCCTCCCTCAGTGGAAACCACCCACTGTGATCAAGCTGCCCAGGAAGCTGGGTGGTTACCCCGAGGAATTGTGCCAGATCGGGGACTTGGTGTGGGTCTCTGTGGCTGGCAGACTGGGCGCCAGGCAGTGTTGACCCAGGTCAGCCTTGGGGAGTGGGAGTCCGTGTCGCTGAGCCCATGCACAGCTTCTGTCCCTGACACCAGGACCACCTTTTACGATGACATCAGGCAGGAAGTTGACTTCTGTCAGTAGAAAGTATCTTCCTGCCCACTTGATTATTGAAGTCCTCTTCTGAGGTCACCTTTTGGTGATCATTTTCACTGGACACAAATATCCTTGCACCTTGCTCCACCTGGAGAGGTCTGGCCGCATATCTTTTCTCTAAACATGTTTGTCAGAAATTTGCCAGTGGCATTCCTCCCAAGTCCTTGACCATCTGGGTAGGCCAGTGGCAACAGCCCGTGAGTATGGTCACCAGGTTGTAAAACAGGAAGAAACGCTAAGTGATGGCACCTCAGTAAGGACTAGCGGGAAGCGTCTGGGCTGACACTACCCAAAGAGCAGCTGGCTGGCTGAGCACAGGGCCCTGCTTCTCCAGGGGCACAGAACCCCGGGTTTCGCTGCTCTGGCATGCCCCACAGAGCCAGCCTGTCCTGCTCAAGTGAGTTCTACCCCTTGGACTTGGGGTGCAGCTCAATGGCAGTACCTTTACCTCATGTGTGCAAGGGCCCTGGGTTTCACCCCAACACCAAAATAAACAGAACAGATTAAGACAAAATAACCACCGGGATGGATCAGGTCTCACTACTAGATCAGACTCATAGTGATCCTCCTGTTTATAGCCTCTCAAGGGCTGGGATTACAGGTGTATGCCACTACTACTAGCCCAATCTCAATTGCCAGGGATTGAACCCCCAGTCTCTGCACTTTAATCCACTGAGCTATTCGGCCAGCTCTCTCCTACTAGTGTATTAGACCCGCATGAGGATGAAAAAGTGAGTGATGGTTTTGGAGAGCAAAGAATGTAACTGATTTTGTACAGTTGAAGGTAACTTAGACGACTGCCTCTTTTACGACAGATTACAGTGAAATCAAATCTGTAAGCAAAACATTTAGATTGGTCAGGCATAGTGGATGCACAATTGTAATCCTAGCACTGGGGAGGCTGAGGCAGAAGGATTGCCATGAGTTCCAGGCCAGCCTGGGCTACATAATGAGACCCTGTCTCAAAGAGAAAAAAAAAATCCCCATAAATGCAGCCATCAATAAGTGCATCCCTGGCAAGTACAAGGGCCTGAGTTCAATCTCCAGTTCTGCAAAAAAAAAAAAAATAAAAAAGAAAGAAAACACTGCAAACTTGGCCAGGTTGATGGCTCAGTGGAATAAATGCAGCCATCTGTGTAGTGCCAGCTCCCTACCATGTCTGCATAAGGACCTGTCACCAGGGAGCTTTGGTTACAGAGCAGTAGTAAGTAGGGAGTAGTCAGCACTTTCTGCTCTCTTATGCTGAGGCCTCCATGCTCTGGTGAAAGCTAGAGAACATGTTGTAGGGCCAGGGAGATGGCTCAGTGGAATAAGTGCTTCCCTGGCAAGCGCAAGGACCTGAGTGCAATCCCTGGTTCTGCCAAAATAAATAAATAAATAATAATAGTAATAAGAAGAAGAAAGACGTGGCCTACTTCTCCATGTAACCTGGGACAAGAGAACTTTTTCTTTGGCACTTACTAGGCTTCGCATTTTAACACACTTTCATGGAGCTGAACAAACCAGCACGTTTTGAAAACAGAAGTCACAAATGTGTCTAATACAACCCAAAAGGGGTACACGGTCTTGGGGGGAAATTCTGTACCAAATAAATAAACAGACATAAAGAAAGGGAAGGCCTGGAGCTCTGCTCCTTGGCTGGCTGCTCGTCAACAGTTCTGAATCTGGCAGGAAGAGTGACCTGTGACCTGGTGACTGCCACGCACACTTCAGCCTGCAGTCTGCCCTGCGAATCAGCTCTCCCCAAAGTTGTGGCCTCATGCTTGGCCCCTCCCTTTACTCACAAAACCTGGCTCAAACCAGAGCCAACAAAAATAAATTTGAGCCTCAAAAGGTGAAAGACATCATTCTAAAGATATACACGTAAAGGTAATTAATGTATACCGGAAGCCAGGGATGGAGGGGTGTGCCCAGAGTCCCAACACTTGGGAGGCTGAGGCAGGAGGATCACTGGGAGTTCCAGGCCAGCCTGACTACAGAGTGAGTTGAAGAGGAGCCTGGATTACATTAAAAAAAAAAAAAAAAAGCAATGCAGGAAAGAGAGATGGAAGGAAGAGGAGACAAGGAAGGAATGAGGGGAATCGCATCTGGGGCAATCGCATGGTTGGAAGGCTTTGGGTATGCTCCCCCAGAATATTTCTGAACATGTGCTTATGGGAAGACAAAGTTCATTCATTCATCAGCTCGTAGAACAGCCAAATTGAAACGATCTTAGGGACTATGTGGCCAGAGTCCAATCTTATTATACTTGTGTATTTTATTTTATCTTTGTTGGTTTTGGTACCAGGAATCAGACTCAAAATCTTACGCTTGCCAGGCAGGCACTTGTGCCACTGAGCTATATCCCCAGCCTTATCTTATTTTGGGGTCAGGGTCTCGCTACACAGTTCGGGCTGACCTTCACCTCACTATTTAGCCCAGGCTGGTGCCAAAGTCCTGGCCTCAGACGGTCTTCCCACCCCAGCCTCCTGTGCAGCTGGGACCACAGGAGGGCGGTGGCACGGCTCCTGATGTTCAGGGATGAAGACTCACTGGCCACCACCACAGGGAACAGCTCGAGAGGTCACACAGGGATGTCCCGCCGGGGGGACAACCGGCTTGCCCTTTGCTCCTCACAGCTCCTTCCAACGAGCTGCATTTCCCAACATATGTTTGAGCAAGCTCTCAACTGCGCCAGCTCCAGAAGCTGTCTCCGATGGAGGGCAAAGGCTGGGAAGGGCCCACCCCTTCCTCAGAAGCCTGCGGCTACAGAAAAGAACCCTGTGTCTTCATACCCGTGAACACATACAGAGCAGATTCATCAAAGAGGGGCAACAGTTTTATTTTTTGAGTCAGGGTCTCGCTATGCAGTTCAGGCTGGCTTTGAGGTCACTTGGTAGCCTAGGCTGGTCTTGAACTTGCAATGATCCTCCAGAGTACTAGAATTACAGAAGTGTGCCACCATACCTGGCTTAGTTTTCAAATTTCTCTTTCTTTCTTTTTTTTTTTTTTCCTGAAGAACAGGGAATTGAACTCAGGTCTTTACACTTACCAGGGAAGCGCTTATTCTACTGAGCCATCTCCCTGGCTCCCCTTCCTTTTTTTCTTAATGCATTTAGTTGTTACAGGGTTTTGGCCCGTAATCATAGTGATCCTCCTGTTTTTTCAGCCTCCCCAGCACTGTGATTACAAGTATGCGCCACTATCTTGCCACCCTTAGTTTTCAAATTTCAAGACAGTGTTTTACTAAACTGCTAATCTGGGCTGAGTTTGAACCTACAATCCTGTCTCAGCCTCCCAAATGGCTGAGATTATAGCCCAGCAGCACCACACCTGGCGTCTCTGCTTTTCTACATTTCCAATGGACCCAGATTAAATTTAATGTTGAGTTTCAAGCAAGAAAAAAAAATGCAAGACAGTTCATTGAGAAGACAAAAAGTCAGGAGCTGGGTGTGGTGGTGTACACTAGTAATCCACTCAGGAGGGAGGCTGAGGCAGGAGGCTTGCCAAGAGTTCAGGCCAGCATGAATTACAGATTAAGACCTCCATCTCAAAACAAAACAGCTCCAGGTAGGTGCAGTTGAGCCCTTGCCCTCTCTGCCCACACCTCCATCAGACCTTGAGGCTCTCCAGCCACCAGGAAGAGGGAGCCCAGCATGGAAGAAGACTCATCCCGGGTCCCAGAGCCGAGCTATGACTGCCTCCCAGCAACTCGCCAACTCGGAGAGAAAGAGTGGGAGGAAGAGCAGCAGCCCAACAACCTACGGCCCCTCGGTCCCTGAACCAGAGCGCAGGACACTGAGCTGCAGGCCAGCGGGCTCTGGCTTGGCTCTTGCAGAGCTCCCCTGCCCACTACGCACCCTAGCACTGCTCCTGGGAGCTCTCCCCCCAGGGCATCGAGCCACTTGAGCCCCAGCCAGTCTGTAGTACTGTTAGCCCATTGCTCCTTGGTGCTTTCCCTGGAAGGTTGATAGAGCTCACAGTTTTATCTCTAGCTGTCAAGGCTATTTTCCAGCTAGGTCTTACTTTCAGGGAAATGCAGAAGCAAAGGAAGAATTCGAGCCATTATTATTCATAAATGACATGATCATGGCCCCCAAAATTTCACCAAAAGTTTCCTAGAACTAATAAACTGAGCCATGTAGATTACAAAATTAAAACACCCCTGGGTGTGGTGGCACTTGCCTGAAATCCCATCACTCCGGAGGCTGAGGCAGGTGGGTTGATTTGAGTTCAAGGCCAGCCTGGACTACTTAGTAAGACCCTGTCACAAAACCAAACCAAAAAGGAGTGGGGTGTGGTGGTGCACTCCTGTAATCCCAGCACTCAGGGAGGCTGAGACAGGAGGAGGATCACAGTGAGTTTGAGGCCCACCTGGGCTACAAACTGAGTTCAAAGCCAGCCTGAACTACATAATGAAACTCTGTCTCAAAAAGGCATTAAAGCCGGGCATGGTGGCACATGCTTGTAATCCCAGCACTTGGGAGGCTGAGGCAGGAGGATTGTTGTGAGTTTGAGCAGGAGGAGCAGGAGAAGGAGGAAGAGGAGGTGGGCCAGTGAGATAGCTCAGCGGTCCAAAGCACCTGCTTAGGCAAGCTTAGGCAAAGCACACAGGGTCCAAGGTTCCATCCCCCCAGGGTGGGCTGAGCTGGCCCTCCCCCCCCCAAAAAAGGAGAGAGAGACAGACAGACAGAGAGAGACAGGGCTGAGGAGATAGCTTGGTGGTCTAAGTGCCTGGCAAGCACAAGGACCAGAGTTCTATCCTGGTTAATGCATGGCATGCCGGCCCCAGGCCCCTGGGTATGCTGGGCTGGACCCAGAACTGGGCGTGGTGGCCCATACCCGTATTCCCAGAGCTGAGGAGGCTGAGACAGGAGGATCGTTGAGTCTGAACTGCATAGCAAGACTCTGTATCAAATAAAGTTTAGAAAAAAAGAAAAGAAACTGAAAAACAAGAAGTAGCCTAGCCCCTAGCTTGGCTTAGTTCTTGCCCCTTGCATGCTCATTCTTGAGGCACCTCTGCGAGTTGCCCTGTGAAGCCAGCACACTTCAAAGTCAGAAGAGCCAACAGCCATCCCAGGGTAGCCAGGGAGGCCTTTGCCCTGCTGACCTAGGAAGCTGGCTACTGACACACTGCAGGAGAACTTCAGCTAAGTGGAAATGGGAGATCATTTCCCACTTCTAAATAGAGCAAAACACATTAGCAATCAGGTTTGGATCGCCAGGAGTTCCAGGCCAGCCTGGGCTTCATGGCCAGGGCCTGTATTAAAACAAAAAAAGTGCACAACCCAGCAGGGCCTGGTGGTACTGTCTGTAATCCTTGAACTCAGGGAGGCTGAGGCAGGAAAATCACAACTTAAAGTTCAGCCTGAACAATTTAGTGACATAGTGACACTATGTCTCAAGAGTTAAAAATGTATAAAGATGCGAGAATGTAGCTCAGTGCAAAGGCCCTGGGTTCAAATGAAGACTCCCAAGTCTTCTCACGGTTGCATCTTCCACTCAGTGCCGTCCCAGGAGCGGCCTTCCCTGGCCTCATATCTAAAGCACCTCCAAGCCCTCTGTGTTCCCAGGCTGAGGGTACTTGGGGGAGGGGGTTCAGGGCTCCTCGCTCTCCAGCGAAGAGGAGTCTTGCCTTCAGTGAGCAAAGGCTGAATCCACGAATGAGCAAGCATGCTGACAGCGGACAAAAGATCTATGTTAAGGTGAGCTCGGCCCACTTCCCGATGCATAGACGATGGAGAACCTTTCATTGCTAGGCACAGTTCGCACGAGAAGGTGGCAGATACCAAAACCTCCCTCCCGGACCCCCATCTCTGCTGAAGACAGCCACCGAGTGCCGCCTGTGCTTGGCAGGGCTTCTGTGCTGGTTTGGTACAAGTTGGGCAGAAAGACATACGTTAAATAACTAAATAAGTGAATTTTTAAAGTTCTCCTATACACACATTTATTTACTAGTGAAAAATTGAACTACTACATTTCCTTTTATTGCTTTTTTTTTTTTTTTTTTTTTGAGACAAGGTCTCACTGTGCAGCCTGGGTTGGTGTCCTAATTCCTGGTGACCCTTCTGCTGCAGCTGCCTGAGTGCTGGAATTACAAATGTGAACCGCCTGGCAGGGCTAATTAAACAAGCACCTGAGGGGGGGTAGTGGGGAGTAGCGCTCACCCCAGGGCAGGCCGGAAGTAGAAGAACTCAGAGCAGTCCTCCAGGTTCCGCCCCCAGGGCGCTTCCCCAGCCAGACCACGCCCCCCACGCCCACGCAGCCAGGACCTAATCTGCAAGAAATCCCCAGATAAGTGCAGCAGCCCTGCTTTATCGCCTCCCACCCAAGTGAGGCCCTCAGTGGGGTCTACCGGGATGCAGCTCATGAGGGCAAGCCCAACTGAAAGCATGTCACGTCCTAGGACCTCTGACTTAAATGTCCTGTCGCAGGAATGCGCACTCCTCAAGCATGTGGTGAGGCCTGTAGCAAGTGCATGCCATCTTGTTTCGGGTCACACAGTCATCCCGGGCAGTTGGCACTGGTATACATGGCATCTCTGTGCTTTTGGTTTCAGGGATTTTATTTTGCTTTGTTTTTGTCTTTTTGAGATATGGTCTCACTATGCAGTCCAGGCTGGCCTTGCGCTCACTTTGTAGCCCAGGCTGGTCTGCACCTCAATGATCCTCCTGCCTCAGCCTCCTGAGTGCTGGGATTACAGGTGTGCACCACTACACCCCAATGGTCCCCATCCTTTTGATGCCCCTCCCCTTCTTGTCCCCCTCTCTCCATCCTTGGATCCTCTGCAAAAGGTCTACTTCCCTGCTTCCTAACATCTTTCATTTGTAACTTTAAATTATTTAGACTTTGGGTTTGTAATGCTACCTTCTGTATCTGATTGATTTCACTTAGCGTTGGTGTCAAAGTGCATCCACCTTCCAATACATGACTCAAGCTTATCCTTTACGGCTGAATAGTACTCATCTGTTCATTGGTATATAGGCTGCCTCCAAGATTTAGCTATTAGGAATTGTGCTGCTGTAAACATGGGTGTGCATGGGTCGATGCAATATGGTGTCTTTAACTCTTTTGGAACGATACCAAGAACGGAATAGCTGGTTGTAGGGGGGGTCAGCCTATGAGCTTGCACCTGACCATGGGTGGTGCAAATACAAAGAGATATAGGATAGGTTAAAGTGTGGAGGGCCGGGACCCTTTTGTCTCCTTTCGATAAAGAGCCTTGAGTGACAAGCACAACTTAGCTTTATTCACTCAGACACGGCCACAAGCAATCAGAGTGACACAGGACTCAACTCTCCCCTACATCCATGTACACAGTGGGGCCAACTGCCGGATAGTGGCTGCATTAACTCCCTCTGGTGCCCAAGGGAGAGGCCTTCCTATCTGACCCCCCACACCTGGCTGAATGGAGTTGCTGCTCCAGTTTTTGGAGGAACCTGGGTACTGATTTGCACAGCAGTTGTACTGTTTACAATCCCACTAGCAACATGGGAAGGCTTGTTTTATTTCCCCACGGCCTCACCAGAACTTATTATTTGATTTTTGCTGATGGCCATTTTCTCTGGGGTAAGATGGAATCTCAGTGTTGGCTATAATTCCCATGTAACAGCCAGAGGCATGAAACTTCTTTTAATGTATTTATTGTTGTTCATTGTAGTGGTCGATACATTGTTTCAACTTGAGAAGTTAAAGGCTGGGCTGGATGGCTCCTCCATTCCACACCCTGGGGCCTGGGGCCCCTCCCAAAGGTGTGGAGGTGGAGGGCCTGCCCTAGAGTGATTCAGCCCTTAGAAAATATATGATGGGGATTGAAAAAGGATGGTTTGTTCCACTTCCTCAAAGGAACTTCAGTCCTCCCAGTTAGCTTGGAAGAGCTCTCCTGGCTTCCGGCACAGACTCTTCATCCTTCCATCCCTCCCATTGCAGACCCATCCATCCCTACCATTGCAGACCCATTGGCCTCCTGGTATGGACTTGCACAAAACACTGCAGTGAGCTTCAGACCTTAGATTAAATCCTTCAGTCTCGTATGCAGATGCCCTCTGCATGCTTCCTCATCTGACTCTATGGCTGACCATCGTAAGCCAATCTTGTAATTTCTTGTACATTTGTACGTCTTGTGTTGTATCTGTTCCTTCTATCTGTTCCTCTAGTAAAACCTGACTGATATACCCATGTTTTGAATGGGTCTTTCACTCTAGGGGTCTACTCACAGCCTGGTTTTTATGTCTTTTAGATGGGAGTTCCTGAGGAGTAGCTGGCAAAACATTTCCCCATCTTGGACTCTGTGCGTCATTTCCTCCGGTGCCCAAAACAGTTCCACTGTTGGTGCTGAACTGTGAAAGGATTTGAAGCCATGTTTTAAGCTACACCCAGCTCCTGGGTGGAAGAATGGTCTGTGACTTGGGCAGGGGCAACAGCACAAGGAGGAGGCCAACTCCAAGTCCCTGAGAACCAGGAAAAAGGCGGCAGAGAAGGGAGGCAGACCTTGCACAATCCCCGAGCCACCTGGGGCAGGACCGGAACTGGGAGGAGGGGAGGAGCAGAGGGAGCAGGACCACGCAGCAGCCCAGGGCTGGACGATGAGGAAGAGGTGACCGGAAGTCAGAGGCTAGAAAGCCAAGTTTCACGCAGGGCATTTTCACGTGGAGAGCCTTCCAGGAATGAGATTTAAGGTGAATTCAGAGGTTGGTATAGGCCAAAGGGGGCAATCTGGTGGCGGATGCTGTGGCAGGGAAGCACGTGCGTTCTGAAGAGCATGTAGCCCCAGAGTGGAAGAACGTGCCCTGCTGACCAACCCCTTGTACTCTTTTTTTTTTTTTTTTTTTTTTTGCGGAACGGGGGATTGAACTCAGGCCCTTGTCTTGCCAGGGAAGCACTTATTCTACTGAGCCATTTTCCCGGCCCCCATGTTCTCTAGATAAATAAGTAAATAAGGCTGCTGAGACAAGAGAAAGACACAGAATGGGATGAAAAGGGCAATTAAAGAGCTCAAAAATCTGGATGTGGGAGTGCACATGCAACTTTTCAGGAAGAATAGTAGCTAGGAGCTGAGCCGGAAACTACATGAAAAACAATGGGGGAGCACAGTGTCGCACACCTGTTAGACTCTCAGGAGGCTGAGGCAGGAGGATCCCCAGCTCAAGGACAGACTCGGTAACTTAGCAAGAGAATGCCTCACAATAAAAAATAAATAAATAAATAAAAAAGGCTGGGGGTGTAGCTCAGTGGTAGAGCACACCTGGGTTCAATCCCAAGTATTAGGAAAAATATGGCTCTCAGAGGTAGGAAATTTCCTGATTGTTACTTTCTTTGGTTTGCTTTCTCCAATTACAAGCTTGTGCCACCACCACCACCACACCTGGCTGCATTCTTCTATGTGATTTGGGTTTTATATAATAATTACAAATTATTTTTACACAGTAATGCTCATTCTAAAACGTTTTAGTTAGATAGTTATTAAGAACAAGTCAAGCCAGGCATGGTGGACCAAACCTGGCTCAACCCCAGACTGAGGCTGAGGCAGAAGAGTATCAAATTCAAGCCCAGCCTGGTCAATTTAGCAAGATATTGTTACAATATGAAAGTAAAACTGGACTGGGTATGCAAGTCAATAAGAAAGCCCCAGATTCACTCCCTAGTACAAGAGGGGAAAAAAAAAAAGAAAAAGAATGAGCTACATGAATTAATATTTACTTGGCAACTATTATAGCCTAGATTTTTCTAGATTTTTGCATGCACTTAATCATCTAATCTACATTTTAACTTATTGAAATAGCAATTATAAACGTCATTTTCCACAACAGGAAGCCAAGGCTCCTGAGGCTACCTTAGCATTCCCATGCCATTCTCTTGCACACGTGGACATGGACACACACACACACACACACACACACACACTTTGGCAACATCCCATCTGCCAAGGCCAGAAGCACGTTCCCAGCCCAGCTCCTACAGAAGTGCCCCCCAGAGCTGCTCTCCACCTGCTGTGTTGCTGAAAGCCACTGCTGACCTCGCCCTTCAGGGGTCACGTGAGGAAATGCCAGGGCCTCTGGTCGACGTGGACAGGGATGGCGTCCCGCCCTCCTCGTGCCCTGCTGGAAGGCACTGAAGGTCAAAGTCCTGCTGACTGCCACCTGCATGCACTGTCACCAGTAACCGTACTTTGTACCTTCTAGTGCCTGAGCTCAGGGTGGTTTCAAAAGTCTGGCTGAAGGAGAGATGGCAACACAGATCTAAGAACTGTGGACATCATCATGCTGTTGAAGGGCATTTGCCCAGTAGGAGCAAGGCCATGAGTCTGATCCCCAGTGAGACACACACACACACACGGAGGCAAACAGACACTCAGAGACAGACACATACACACATAAGACACTTTTGGCAAAAGACGAAGGAAACCTACCTGTTTATTTATTTATTTATTTTTGTCTTTTTGAGATAGGGTCTCATATGCAGTTCGGGCTGGCCTTAAGCTCACTTTGTAGCTCAGGCTGGTCTTGAACTCACAGCAATCCTCCTGCCTCAGCCTCCAAGTGCTGGGATTAGAGGGATGTGCCACCACGCCTGATGGTCTTCTTTTTTTTTTTTGGCAAGGTCTCACTACACAGCTCAGACTTGCAGTGATCCTCCTGTTTTCAGCCTCCCTAGTGCTGGGATTATAGGCATGCACCGCCATGCCCGGACTTGGGGTGTCTTCTTTTTTTTTTTTTTTTTTGTCTTTTTGAGACAGGGTCTCACTATGCAGTTCAGGCTGGCCTTAAGCTCACTTTGTAGCTCAGGCTGGTCTCGAACTCACAACAATCCTCCTGCCTCCGCCTCCCGAGTGCTGGGATTACAGGCATGCGCCACCATGCCCAGCTCTGGGGTGTCTTCTTGAGGATCTCTAGTTGCACTGCCCTGGCTGCCGTGATCCCCTAAGAGATCCAAAATGCTTCCCTTTCATGGCCACTCTGAGTTTGGGGAACAGCCTGAGGTCACACAGTGCCAGGTCCAGTGAATGAGGTGGGTGAGGACACAGAGTCGTGTTTTTATAATCCTGCATCTCTGTTGGGTGGCGCTTGGCAGCAGCATTCACCAGATTCTTTTTCCACACCTCATAAGGACAGTCAGGAAAGAGGACTTCCAGAGCTGCTTCAAAAAATGACAAGGAGCTGGGCATGGTGGTGCATCCCTGTAATCCCAGCACCTAGGAGGCTGAGGCAGGAGGAGGACTGCTGTGAGTTCAAGGCCAGCCTGCACTGCATTGTGGGACCCTGTCTCAAAAAAAAGAAAGTGAGCCGGGCGTGGTGGCGCAGGCCTGTAATCCCAGCACTCGGGAGGCTGAGGCAGGAGGATTGTTGTGAGTTCGAGACCAGCCTGAGCTACAAAGTGAGCTTAAGGCCAGCCTGAACTGCATAGTGAGACCCTGTCTCAAAAAGACAAAAAAAAAAAAAAAAAAAAAGAAAGTGGCAAGAACAGTGAGGTAAGTGTATTTGAAGTGAGGGGGAGGATTTTTGAGGCAGTTCCTAACAATATGTCTTTTACTGTAATACTTTTTTATTTGTATTTTTTTTCTTTTTTGCAGAACTGGGGATTGAACTCAGGCCCTTGTGCTTGCCATGGAAGCGCTTATTCCACTGAGTCATCTCCCTGGCCCCTGTAACACTTGTTTTAAAAGATTTATTTATTTGGTACAGGCAGCTTGGATTCATAGCGATCCTCCTGTCTCAGCCTCCCCAGCACTGGAATTACAGGTGTGTGCCATCACACTTGGTTTCGGTGGCAAGCATAGCATAGGGTACCAAGGGCTAGCTCAGCATATGGTACCGGGTATCAAACTCGGGTCTTGTGCTTGCCAGGTAGGTATTTAGACCACCAAGATATCTCTCCAGTCTACTGTAATATCTTTTTTTTTTGTCTTTTTGAGACAGGGTCTCACTATGCAGTTCAGGCTGGCCTTAAGCTCACTTTGTAGCTCAGGCTGGTCTCGAACTCACAACAATCCTCCTGCCTCAGTCTCCTGAGTGCTGGGATTACAGGCCTGTGCCACCACGCCCGGCTCTACTGTAATATCTTTTGAAAATTTAAATATTCATTTTTTTCAGTCACCTCTTGTATTCACTTCATTTGGGTCCAAACACACATTTCATCCTAGGTTTTAGGCTTCTGTGCTTTTCCTATCAATGCCCTCTGCCTTCAAGTGAGAAAATGGCAAGAATGTATGCAGCTGTGACAGTAACTCAGCTGTCCACACACCTGTGTTTGATTTTCAAAATATCAGCCCCATATTAGGAAATGACAAATTGTTTTCGAACTATACTGAATGCTCTCTCCTCCTAGACCATGATGTAAGATGAGGATTAAAGCCTTGAACTTTGCTCTCTGTGAATATTTTTGGGGCTGGAGAGATGGCTCAGTGGAAAAGCGCTTCCCTGGCAAGTGCAAGGGCCTGATTCAATCCCCATTTCCACCAAAAAAAAAGAATAATTTTGTTTTTTGAGACAAGGCCTCACTATGCACTTCAGACTGGCCTTGAGCTCACTTTGTAACCCAGGCTGGTCTTACCCTGCAAAGTCCTCTCCTGCCTCAGCCTCTTGAGTGCTGGGGATTGCAGGTATCTGCCACCACACCAGGCTAGTAGCTTCACTAACTGTGCAGTCTCTTTGTGTACTAAGTCAAGGGTGTCTCATTGCCTGCTAGCAAGGAGCTCAGCACTGCACTCAAGGGCAAAGCCACAACCACACCTTGTCCCAATCCACTTTGGGATCCACCTCTTGCCTCCTAAAAAGCCCTGCTGGCAATTCTCTCTTTCAGGGTTGGACCAGGAGACAAGGACCACAATAAGTTTCACCAAGTAAAGTTTAGTATAATGAATGTGAGCCAGGTGTGGAGGTGCACACTTGTAATCCCAGCACTGTGGTAGGCTGAGGCAGGAAGATTGCAAGTTGGAGCTCAGTCTGAGCAATTTAGGGAGGCGGCTCAGTGCAGAGGCCTTGGGTTTAATTCCTAGTACCTCAGAAAAATGAAAATAAAAAGATCATAGAGGACTGGAAACATACAAAAGGATCAGCTACAGTTCTGAGGCTCAGGACCTGATAAGTGACTGAAGAAGGGACCACCTCTCCCCTAGGTCTGAGATCCAGGCCCCTGCAGATAAATGGCAGAGAAGTCACTGCAGTGCTGGACCCAGGCCCCTCCAGGGGCTGAGAATATGCTCTTCCGGGAACTTCTGGCCATGGCTTTCCAGCTCCCTCTGCTGGCCATGCTCCATCAGCACCACTGGGAACTTGAAGAGAATGGGCAGGAAGTCATCCAGGTGCGTCCCCCCAAACAACTGCCCTGCGCTGGATTCCGAAGAAGATAGGGCTGTCCCTGCAAGTTTCATGCCCACGTCCCCGCGTGGCTCTCCGTGCCCTTCCTGTCCCCAGCCCCTGGAACCTTCTCCCATTAGAAGTCAAGATCCTGTCCTGGCAAGCACAAGGACCTTTGTTCGGATCCTCGTGCTGGCCCCGGGATTCCCCAGGTTCCCAGTGCAGGCCAATGAATCAGGTGTGGTGGTGCATGCCTATAATCCCAGCACTGGGGAGGCTGAGACAGGGCAATCCCTATGAGTCTGAGCTGCATAGGAGACCCTGGATGAACAAAAGAAAGGAGGGGAAGAGGGAAAGAAGGGGAGAGGGAAAGGGAGGGAAAAGGAGAGAGGGAGAGAGGGAAAGAGAGAGAGACAGAGAGAGAGAGAGAGAGTTAATCATGAAAAGTAGAGATAAAGACTCCAAGAAAGACAGCCATAGGGTGTGGTAGCACTTACCTGTTATCCCATCCCGCAGGAGGCTGAGACAAGAGATTTGCTGCAAATTTGAAGACAGCATAGGCTACATACTAAATTCAAGGCCAGTTTGAACTACATAGAGATCCTGTCTCAGAATATTTTAAACAAGTACTCTGTGTTATCAAGATGAGTAATATTAAAACTTCCTCTTTCTGCACATTAAAAAAAAAAAAATATATATATATATATAAACCAAAACTATGTTTCATTTTGTTTTATGACCAGCAGCTGGGCATGGTGATGCACATTGTAATTCTAGCACTTGGGAAGCTGAGGCAGGATTGCCCCGAGTTGGAGGCCAAAGGCATGGGAGGTGTCTGTACTCTCTAACAACTGTTCTCTGAAGAACTAGGGTTCCTGAGAGCCACACTGATGGTGGGTGATGCTGAGTCCTGTAATGAAGCCCCACTTAAGCAGCCCACACTAGCACCAAGCTTCCCAGACACAACTCTTTGGGGGCACACGCAACCCATCCCCAAGCCCAAGGCCCACCCTCTTCTGTCCAGCTCCAGCTGCACTTGTACTTGGGGATGGGTTTACTTTTTCCCTTTTACACTGAACTTTTACCTGGCAAGAGCAACAAATATGCAAAAATGACCACAAGAATACACACAGATTTATGCTCAGTCTTTGCAGTTCAGAAGTCAGGAGTTGGGAGAAATACCATATACACTCCCACTACAGTCAGGACAAGGTTTAAAAAAAAAAAAAGAAAACATCTCTAATTAGAGACAACGACAAAAACATGCTTGATAAAAACTATTTCTTGGGGCCAGGGAGATGGCTCAGTGGAATAAGTGCTTCCCTGGCAAGTGCAAGGGCCTGAGTTCAATACCTGCTGCCCCGTGTTCCGCCAAAAAATAAAAAATAAACAACTATTTCTATTTGCTGATACAAAAACTCAGAAAATCCATAATGAAATGAACTCAGCAAAAGAACTATAAGGTAATGGATGCAAAATTAACATCCCCAAACCAGCAGCCTGTGCTATGTGAAGGCAAGATCTAGCTGGAGTGTGTGCAAGGCTTGTAATAACAGCTGCAGAGGGCCACCCTGGGGCAGGGTGTTGGTTTGAGGCTGCTGACGTCTGTAGACACCAAGTGTGCAAAAGCTGGAGGTACTTGTAAGACAGCAAATGGTATGTTTTCACTCTCCATGGTTGCAGTTATTTCCATAATGAGACCTAAACATACAACATGTGCCATGTTCTGGCCACCTGCTTTTTTTTTTTGTTTGTTTTTCTTTTTGGACCCTGGGATCAAACTCAGGACCTTGCACTGGCCACCTGCTTTTGAAGCCCAAAAGTTGACTGTTGAAACTACTAACAATTGATTCTTTTCAATAAAATATCCAGGTAGGAAAAAATAAATGAAATAAAATATCCAGCTAGAACAAGTGAAAGACAATCCGTGCAAACAAACCAGAGAGAAAGGTACATACAGGACACGTCACTGACTGGACGACGCCTGCCACTGCTGTTCTGCGCAAGGTGCTGGCCTCAGCCCTTTGAGCCATAAAGCTCCAGGCACCAGTAGAAACACCTGCCTGCCTAGCTAGCACTGGGCTCAAGGCAGCAAAAGCACAGAACAAATGAAATGAAGCAAGCAAGCATAGTAGTGTCACCTGTAATCCCAGGGCTCTAGGGAGGCTGTGGTAGGGGGGTCACAAATTCAAATCCAGCTGGACAGCTTTGTATCTCAAGAAGATGCTGCCTCAAAATAAGAAATCCAGCCCAGCGGCATAAGCGCCTGTCTGGCAAGCACAAGGTACCCAGGTCAATCCCTGGTACCAAAAAAAAAAAAAAAAAAAAGAAAAGAAAAAAGAAAAAGGCGAGAGAGAGAGACAAACAGACACTAACTTAGCTGGACGTGATGGTGGACACCTACAATCCCAATACAAGAGAGGCTGTGGCAGGACGATGGCCACATGTTTGAGGCCAGCCTGAAATACATAGTGAGTTCAAGGCCAGTCTAGTTGAACTACGTAGCGAGACCAGTCTCAAAAATTGAAGTAAAATAAAAATAAGTAAATAAAAAGGGCTGGAGATATTGCTTGGTGCGAGGGCCTTGGTTCGATCCGCAATACCGTAAAAAAATAAAATAATGACGTTGCGGCGGAATTTGTTAACTACCCTAACTGCCTCACAGCAGATGTCATAATGCCTGGGTTCCACGGGCTAAGCCCCGCCCTGTTAAAAACCTGCGGCTCTGTGGCGTCACGAGTTCCGCCCCCGACGACAGGCCAATCAGGGCGCGGAGCGGCCGAGCCGCTGCAGAGTGCGCGCAGCGGGCGTGTGTGCGGGGCACCGCGGGGGACCATGGAGTCCTGGCCGGGCCTTGCCAGTTCCCGCGCTCATCTCCGGGCCCGGCCTCCACCTCCCGAGACACTGCCGCGGGCAAGCTGGGACGAGGACGCGCACGACTGTCCTGACTACTACTACCTGCGGGACTTCCCGGCCTCGGGGGCCGGGCGCAGCAAGGGTCGGACCCGGCGGGAGCAGGTCCTGCGCACCAACCGGCCGGTGCCCGGCGGCCACGAGCGCAGGGTCGCGCACAAGCTCCTCGCCGGACTGCGCAAGCGCCGCCAGCGCCAGCTGCAGCCAAGGCCACGCACGCGCCTTGCGTGAGCACCCAGAGCGCCGCAGCCCAGAGCGGACGCGCTCAGCCTGGCAGTTGCTGCAAGGTGTTAGAATGTGCAGACTGATTTTATTTATTTATTCATGCAATTATTTTTGGCTTCCCACTTAACTTCACCCCTAGTCCTTTTTTATTTTTATTTTTTTTTGTTCTTGTTTTGAGACAATCTTGCTGAGTTGCCCAAGCTGGGCTTGAACTTGCAATTCTGTCTCAGCCTGGGAATAGTGGCTTGCACCACTAAGCCCAATGGAAACATCTCTTAAAACACATACCCTTTAAGAATTACTTCCAATGCTCATGTTTGGACTAAAGACAATAATTGGCATTTGTTTCTGATTTTCTACAGGATACCCAAAGGACCCGTTAAAAGTATTTTCGCTGACTCCAGCTGTTAACTGCACTCCTCCATGTCTACAGAACTGCTCCACATCGCCTAAATTTACTGCTTCAATCTTTGCTTTACACTTGTTAGTTAAGTAACGTCCAGTGGCTATGCCTTCTTAAGGTTTTTAGTTTAATTAAAAGACAGCACCAATGACATTTTAGATCTTTGTTTTCCTTCCCCCCCAAAAAAATTGGTACCAGTCTGACATAGACACTTGGATGTTGCTTATGTATAAAGAAGTGGTCGTGGGGGCTGGGGAGATGGCTCAGTAGAATAAACACTTGCCTGGCAAACGCAAGAGCCTGAGTTCAATCCCCAGTTCTGGAAAAAAAAAAAAAAGAAGAAGAAGAAGTGGTCATAAACCGCATGTGGTTGTGCATACCTGTCATCCCGACATTTGGGATACTGATGCGGGAGGATCAGTGAGTTCAAGACCAGCCTGAACTACATAGTGAGACCCTGTTACACACATACACACACACACCCCAAAAAACAAATGATGGTGCACATATGTAACATCAGCACTTGGGAGGCTGAGGTAGGAGGATCACTATGGATTCTGGTTCAGCCTGGGCTACATAAATGAGTTCAAGGTCAAGCCTGAACAGTACAGTGAGGGGATATCTCAAAAGAAAACAAAACCTTTAAAAAAGCCCGCTGCTACTCTAGCAGAAGGGGGAAATTTGTGATTGATATATAACAGAAGGGGAAGTTCCACCTTTGTTCTCTTTTTCATAAACCTCACCTAACCTCCAAGATTGCTTTCCCCTTATTGTGGTTCTGTTACATTTATTTATTTTATTTATTTGTTGTACCAGGAATCAAACTCAGGACCCTGATCTTGCCAGGCAGGCTCTGTGCTGCTGAGCTTTATCCCTAGTGGCCCTCTGTTACCTTCACAACCTCCTCACACCAAGAATCACTAAAGCAGGACCCCTTGGGGTCTTCCCAATCAAAGGTTCCCTGTTCCTGGCCTTGCCCTTCCTTTTTAAACTCACAGCTTGCCTTCCCAGGCAGAGGCCTTCTTCAGAGTACTATCTGCCTGGCCTCCCTTTATATGTCCTATTGAGGTGGGGGAAATAACTCGTTCACAGCTCCAGAATAGCAAAGACCATGGAAGTTAGGAGGAAAGGTTTAGTAAGAAATAGGAGATGGCTCCTGAGAGACAAGATGTGTGTGTCAGGGTCTCAAAAGTGGGTTGCCAGTGAAGCTATTTCTCCAAGAATATTCAGCAAAATCACAACGTGGGTCAAACTACAACCTACCTTTAGGATGACAAGCATCCAATAGTGAAGCAAGGCCCATAAGAAGGGTATATAGCTAGCACCTCTAGCTTATCTGTAACCACTTGCACAGAAAGGGATGGGGGAGCACAGGCCTAAATGTCCTGGTTGCTGTGCATTTGGTGCCTATCTGGGCATAATGGACTGGCTGGTCCTGATTACACTATAATCTCAAATTGTTGCTTATCTCTCTTTTTTTAGGGTCTCACTTTGTAGTTCAGCCAGGCCTTGAACTTGCTCATGTAGCCCAGGCTGGCCTTGAACTGACAGGGATCCTCCTGCCTCAGCCTCCCGCATGCTGGGATTACAGGCATAAGCCTCCATACCTATTGTGCTAGTCTCAAGGAGGCTGCTAGGCCTAGCTGTTACATCTGCATTTTGAGGCCTGGCTTTGTTTGGATGGGGCCTCTGGCCACAGTGGTTCTCATCATCTGCACTGACTGTCAAGGTCCCAGACCCTGACTGCCTATTGTTTTTACATTTTTAAAATTTTATTGGTAAGGCTGGGAAGTGAGCTCAGCAGTCAAAGCACCTGCTTGGCAAGCTCAAGGATCTGTGTTTGGTCTCTGGTACCACATGCCATGCTGGTCTGCCCAGGTCCTGCTGAGCCTGCCACCGAAACCAGGCTTGGTGGCATACATCTATAATCCCAGCATCACGAGGCTGAGACAGGAGGATCACTATAAGACCAAGCTGCTATGAGATATAGGGAGGCCCTGTATCAAACACATAAATTTAAAATTATTGGTACAGGGCCGGTGAAATAGCTTAGCAGTCTAAAGTGCCTGCTTAGGCAAGCTTAGGCAGGTGCGCAGGGACTGCAGTTTGATCCTTGGCATCACATGCCATGCCAGCTGCACCCCAAGACAGGCTGAGCGGGCCACAAAAAAAAAAATGTTGATACACCTTAGATACACATATCGCATAAGAAATTTGTACCTGTTCATATCTTTTTTCCTTTCCCCTCCCTTTCAACCTCTCATTCTCTCCTTATTTACAAAAGGTGTTTCTATTTTTTCTTCCATTCTTTTTTCTTTTTCCCTTTATTTTTGTTTGCCTATTAATTTCTAACTTAGCTGTCTATAATTATTGTCCTGTTCTTTCACGTCACCATGATATTACATATAAGCTTGTGTCTCCTTTCTTAGAAATTTAAACTGGGCCATGGTGCCTCACCCTGTAATCCCAGCACTTGGGAGGCTGAGGCAGGAGGATCACTGTGAGCTCAAAGGCCAGCATGAACCACACAATGTGACCCTGTCTCAAAAAGAAAACAAGAAATTGAAACCATGAAGGTTAGAGTTTTGTTAATTTCTGTATCTCCAGAACCTAGCAGGCTATTCAGTAAAACTTTTGTCAGATTACTAGGGCATGGATTTTATCCTAACTCCGAACACAAATTCTGTGATATATATGAAAAGGGATTAAAATGTATAATGTGATCCGTGAACATAAGGCATTCATATTTTCTGAACCTAATTTTTTCTTACTGGATCTACAGATAAGAAGAGAAATACTATCCGAGTTGAACCATAAACCAAGGTGGGGGCTGACCAAATAGCTCAATGTATTAAACGCCTGCAAGCTGGTGAAGGGGCTGGGGGTTCTGATTCCCTTGTCTGCCTTGCCAGCCCCATCCCCGGAGCACATGAGACCCTGAACACCATGTAGACCCATCCCTATTATACAAAAAAAAAAAAAAAAAAAAAAAAAAAAAAAAAGTTGCCAGGCAGGCATGGTGGCACTCCTTTGTAATTCCAGCACTCTGGGAGGCTGAGACAGAAAGATCACGAATATGGTGCAATGTAGAGACAGCAAGATTTTTTTTTTTCTTTTTTCTTTTACAGAACCAGGGCCCTTGTGCTTGCCAGGGAAGCGCTTATTCCACTGAGCCATCTCCCCGGCCCCCAATATTTATTTTTTTCTACTAGAGATTGAACCCAGGGCCTTGGCACTGCGCCACCACCCCTGCCTTTGTAAGTAACGCTGAGGTCCCTGGCAATCAAGCCTGAGATGTGACTTACTCCGAAGGTTGCATTTAACCTACCACAATAATACAAATATTTGAAGGAAGTAGCAATAGGCCCCTTTTTGCCCGTTTTCTGAGACAGTCTCGCTGTGTAGTCACGCTGGCTCACTTTGCGGCCCAGAATGACACAGCAGGCTTCCTACCTGAGGAAACAAACTGCTAACGGCGTTGAGGGGAGTGTTGTTAGGGAAGCTCAGGAACTTCCGGTTTTCTACCGCCCCGAGGCGCCAGGATAATGACGTCACTTCGTGCGCTGAGGCGCTGTCCTTGACGCATAGCTCTTCCAATGACCTTCAGGGCCCGCAGAGACGTAGGGGCAGGCGTAAGAGCTCTATCTGCACGCTGATTGGTCTTTCGCCAAGACCCGCCTTCCAACTTCTGGTCCTCTTCAGAAGCTACCAGAGTGTTCGCAGAGTTTGGCGTTTCTAGACCCTGAGTAGTGGTGTGTTGAAAATGCCTCGTGGAAGCCGAAGCCGCACTTCCCGCGTGCCCTCTCCGGCCAGGTGAGACTGCGTTACTGTGTTGGGACTCGGGGGTCGAAGCCGGGCGCCCGGAATTTGCGGTGTCGGGACGCAGAGAGCGGCGGGGGCGAAGCGCTGCGCACGGTGGCGTGGGTTCTACTAACCTTATGCCTGCGTGCGAGAGAGGCTTTTCTTTTTTTCTTTACTGGTGCTGAAAATCGAATGCCGGGCCTCACGTTTGCCGAGCAGGAACTCTACCACTGAGTTATATTACTGTGGTTTGGTTTTGCTTTTTTTGAGACAAGAGTCTCGCCCTATATAGTTCAGGGTACCCCTGCACGCACAATTGTGGCCTAGGCTAGCCTCGAACTTCCTGCCTCAGCCTCCCGAGTGCTGGGATTATTGACGTGCACCGCCACGCCCGGCTATTACCATTATTGTTTTGGCTTTTTGAGACAGGGTCTCACTACGCAGTTCAGGCTGGCTTTGGGAACATTACGTAACTCAGGCTGGCCTCGAATTTAAGGCGATCCTGCTGCCTCAGCCTCTGGGATTACAGTCGTGCCCGGCTTTGGTTTTTGTTTTGAGGCACTCTCGCAGTGTGGTCTTAACCTCACAACGACCTTCCTGCCTCATCCTTCAGAGTGCGCTATTTCTCCTTGCTGTAAAGGACGTTTTCTAGAACAATGGTCACATGCTATTTAATAGCACGTTAAATTGCAGTCTTTTGACGTAGATATAACTGGAAGACTTATCTAAAAATGAGTGACAGAACTAGAAATGGTGGTGTATACTTGTAATCCCAACACTCTATAAACTGAGGCAGGAGGATCACAGCGAATTTAAGGCCAGCCAGAAGTACATGGTGAGACCCGATTTCAATCAATCTAAATAAATGAACAAATGTAAAAACAAAAGTAAAGGGCCTGGGAGATGGCTCAGTGGAATAAGTACTTCCCTGGCAAGCGCAAGGGCCTGAGTTCAATCCCCCGTTCCACCAAAAAAAAAAACAACTCAAAAGTAAAATGTGGCGGAGGGAGATGCCATTTTACTGTGTTTCAGGGTTTTGGGGGTTCCCACAGAGCTACATCCCCTCCCCCAATTATTTATAAGATAGGGTCGGACTGAAATTTCTGATCCTCATGCCTCAGCCTGCCGTAGTCTGGGATTACAGATGTTGCCACCATGTCCGTTTTAAACTTCATTTTCCCAGCTGGTTGTGGTGGTGCACACCTGTAATTCACAGTGCTCTGGAGGCTGAGGCAGGAGGATCATTGCGAGTTTGAGACCAGCCCGGGCTACAAAATGAGCTCACGTCCAGTCTGAACTGCAATAGCAAGAGCATTTCTGAATTACTTGGTAGAGTTACCTTTATCTTGGCAGTCTGCTCCTGACTAGCTGGGCTCTCAGGCATTTACCACTGTGCCTGCCAGGCTGACATTTTTTATTTGTTGTCTCAATTGAATGAATAGAGTGTGGGCTCATTGTTTTCAGCCTCTCCAGTACCAACCCCTCCCTTAAAAAAAAAATAAAAAAGATTTTGAATTTTTAAAATTATTTATTTGGAGGGAACCAGGACCAGGGATATAGCTCAGTGGCTTAAGCACCTGCCTGGCAAACACAAGGTCCTGAGTTCAATTCCCAGTACCAAAAAAAATTACTCATTTGGTCCAGGGTCTCTGTGCAGCCTGGGCTCACAGTGATCCTCCTGTCTCAGCCTCCCTAGCACTGGGATTATAGGCATGTGCTACCAGTTTCGGGGCCAGTGTGGCCTGCGGTCCTGGGAATGAACCCTGGGTCCTTACGCTTGCCAGGCCGGCGCTTAGACCACCACGCTGTCTCTCTGACCCTATCCAGTACCCTTGAACATAGTGGTAGCCTAACATTTGACTAATGAATTCTTTCAGTTAATATTCTGTACAATTTTTATGATGTGTTGGGATAACTGATAGTTAAAAATACTATGGTAAATGTGATCCAGCCTTGGTGTCATGCCCCTCAGTTTCTCAGGAGGCTGAGCTAAGAGGATCAATGCAAGTTCACGGCCTTCCTGGAGCAAGACCTTGACTCAAAAAAAAAAAAAAAGGGCTGGGGAGGATTTTCGGCAGTCTTAAGTGCCTACCTGGCAAGCACAAGGACCTGGCTTTGATCCCAGGTACTGCATGCTGTGCCACCCAGAAACCCCAGGTGCGCTGTGCTGGCCAATGAGACCAGGCATGGTGACACACACCTGTAATTCCACTGCTGGGGAGGCTGAGACAAGGATCACTACAAGTCTGAGTTGTGTAGTAAGAACCTGTTCCACATAAATATAAATAATAAAAATTAAAGAAATGGTTGCTGAAAAAAGTAGAGTTGATGCTCAGTCATTACAACCTTGAAGAGATAAGACGATGTAAATAAATTATTTTTGGTAAAAAAACTTGCATCTGTGTATTTGCTAATACAAAGAAACTGAGTTTAAGTGTATAATTTTAAAAATGAACTGGAAACAGGAGCATCATAGTTCTTCTTCTTCCACAGCCGGGCACCTCAGATGCGAGCTGCACCCCGGCCAGCCCCCAGACCGGCCCCTACGGCCCCGACCCCAGTGGTGGCCCCGCCCTCTGCTGTGGGCTCACCTGCTGCTGCACCCAGACAACCTGGTCTGATGGCCCAGATGGCCACCACCGCAGCAGGTGTGGCTGTGGGCTCCGCTGTGGGGCACACACTGGGCCACGCCATCACAGGTGGCTTCAGTGGAGGAGGCAGCAGCGAGTCCACCAGGCCCGACATCACTTACCAGGTAAGGCGCTCTTGGTGCTGTATTCTATGGAGAAAATTAGTTGTTTGTGAGTTCTGTGTGTCTGAACTGGCCCTGTTGAGTGTACAGTACTGTCAGTGCTAAGCAGGGTATTAAGCTGGACGTGGTGGGGCACTCCGGGAGACTTAGGCAGGAGAATCACAAGTTCAAGCCCAGCCTGGGTAACTTAGTGACTTAGCAAGACCCTGTCTCACAAAAATAAAGAGTTGGGGCTGGAGTTTGATCCTAGGTTTCATCCCCAGTACCAGAAAACCCTCCAGTGTTTTCTTTGTGTGTTTTTGTTTGTTTTGTACAGCCAAAAGAATGGGAGTTGTTTGAGCTGTGATTTGATTACAGATGTAGTATATTGGGAGGGTGGTAGTGTATCGGAAGGGGAAGATCAGGAGTTTGGTTTGGAGTACATTGAGCTTGAGACAGTTACCAGACTTCTGTGTACAAATTGCCTTTCTGATCCTGTGAGTGCCCCTATTGTATGGCTAACAGAAAGGTATTGCTTATCATAAAAAATAAAAGTCACAGTTGAACCCAAGGTTGACACTGAGCTACAACCCCAACCCCTTGTTCTTATTTTGAGACCGACATCTTGTTATTGGGCTGGGCTAGAACTTGGCTGTCCTCCTCCCTCAGCTTCCCAGAAAGCTGAAAGTAGTTGTTTGCACCAGGATACCGAGCTAAAACCTTACATTATGCTCTGAGGCCCTAGTCAATATCCTTTCTCAAGCAGCTGAAGTGTGTCTTCCAGTGTATTTCTGCCGTACTTGAAACTCATCCATCTAGTTTTTCCTATAATCCCACTTTGCTCCCATGAATGTTCTGTTATTTATTTTTTATGTATTTATTTTGCCTTTTTGAGACAGGGTCTCACTATGCAGTTCAGGCTGGCCTTAAACTCACTTTGTAGCTCAGGCTGGTCTCGAACTCACAACAATCCTCCTGCCTCAGCCTCCCGAGTGCTGGGATTACGGGCCTGCGCCACCACGCCTGGCTAGAATGTTCTTAGACAGGACTCACTAAACTGCTCGGGCTGGGCTTGAACTTCTGATCCTTCTGCCTCAACTTACCAAGTAGCTGGGATTACAGGTGCATATCGCTGTACCCAACTCTGTTGTATTTTTTTACTTGACATTTGGGATGCTAGGACTCAGGCCCAGGCCCAGGCCCTGAGCATGCTGGGCAAGAGGTCTGTCGCTGGTCTCCTGCCCAGCCCCACATCTCTAGAGATACAAGGTGACTGTTTGTCTCTTTTGCAGTTTGGGCCTTTGGTTTGTATCCGGTTCTGCTTCTGTTCCCAGTTAATCACAAAGACTGGACACTGCTCGCTGCCCAGCTGTAACCTGCTTCCCTTTTCAGGAGCCTCAGGGGGCTCAGCTGCAGCAACAGGAGACCGGGGGCCCCTGCTACTTTGAGATCAAGCAGTTTCTGGAGTGCGCGCAGAACCAGCCTGATGTGAAGCTCTGTGAAGGTTTCAACGAAGTGCTGAGGCAGTGCAGGATGGCAAATGGTGGGTGACTGACCCATCCACATGCTGCTCCTGCTGGCTGAGCTGGGGGTGGGGGTGGTCCTGTCTCTGCTTCAGACTCTGTCCTGTCCCTAGCAGCACAGGTAATAACTTTCCAGCTGTGTTTGGGACAGGAGGGGGGTGGTCTCATGCCCTGGGCCTCTGCTAATGCTAACAGACCTCTTCTTTGCAGGCCTCCTCTAAGCGGGAAGTTCACCCTGAAGAATTGGAAAGTCATCTGACCAAGTTACTTTAGCATAAGTGTTCCTAATAAGAGAAGTGTAAAACCATTCAGTTCCTCCTCTCCCTGTAGTTTCAGCGCTTCAGAACAGCCAAGAAGGCCACACAGATGGGCTACACTTGGACACGTGTGGCCTCCATAAACCAGCTGTTTTGATGTTATTAATTTGAATAAAGTGATTTGTGGTTTTCGTTCAAGGCTGTGTGGTGTTCAAGTACAAGGTCATGTGCTGGACGCACATCCTGAAAGTGTGCCTTGCAGAACGAGGCCACCCAGCAAGGGCTCATTCTCCAGAGATCCATGGTGCCCTGGGTCTGTGGCAGCCTAGGGCTTCTGCAGTTCAGCAGACTGAGCAGGCTCCTCACGGGGGAGCCCTGGCTTTGCTCAGCAGCGCTGCAGATGTCTCAGCAGTGAGGATGAAAGAGGTTTGAAAGCAGTTACCTGTTCCCACATCAGGTCGCCTGGGGTTACCAACTTACTGTAATTCAGAGAAACTTCCACACAAGCTTCTCGAGGTGATGTGGTCCCCTCTGAAAGACTCAACCTGTCATCACCCCTCCTGCCGTGGGATGGACCTGGGACTTGAGCTCAGAAAGCTCTATCACCATGACACCTGACCTGTGTTTTGTTTTTTTCCTAGTTCTTTATTCAAGAAAACCTAGCTGCATCTTTCAGCTCAAGATTTTAGTTTCTTCTAGGACTTTGCTCCTCTCTGCACTTCATTGTGCTGTCTTGTTTTGAGACAGTCTCCTAGGTAGCCCAAGGTGGTTTCATGTTGGGAGATCCTTCCTGCCTTAGCCTTCCCTCCGTAGTGCTGGGATCACAGGTGTGTGCCACGATGCTCAGTTTTGGGCAAACATTTTAAAATTCTCTTTAATTCCAAATATGGTAAATTTTTACAGTTTTGACTTAGGCTTTACTACTGGCAAATCACTAAATTGTCTAGATAGGGCTTAAGGGCTGGGGAGATAGCTGCATAAGCTGCCTGGCAAGCACAAGGTTCTGAATTTGATACCCCATACCAAAAAAAAGTAGGTGGGGCTTGACCTTGCAGTCTTCCTGCTTCAGCCTGTCCTAGTGCTGGGATTACAAGTGTGCATCACCACGCCTGACTTTACGATATAAGGGCTATGTTATGTAAGACAGTCACATACTCTTTGGGGAGTCCTGATAGCTAGCTAGGACCCTGTGCCAGCCATGCACTGTGACAAGTGTTCCCTACAAAGCAGCCCTCCTTCTTCTAGACCTGGAGGCCAATTACATGTCACTGGGGGAGAGATGTCACCCCGTCCTATTCTTCCTGGCCTCAGGCCACTGAGCTCTTGCCCGCCAGAGCCCCCCCTCCCTGCCACTCCTTGGCAGTGCCACAGCTTTGCTCTTGGAATTTATTTTTGGTGCATCAGCCTCCGTCATCAAATAGCAAAGCCGAAGCAGAGTGGCAGGATCCTCTTACTGCGACACTGGTATCTGCTCGGGACACAGCCTGAGCCTCACCGAGGAACCTTGAGGCCTTTGGGATTCTTACCACGGTCATCTGAGGCCCTGCAGGGAACCAGTGGTGAGTGGCCAGGAAGCAGGGGGTAGACCGATTTCCTTTCTGAAGGCAGAGGCACCTAGGGGAGGGCCAGCATTGACTGGCTTTTGTTACTGATTTTTGACAGTCTTGCTGTATAGTTCAGGATTGGCCTTGAACTCTCGGTGATCCTCCTGCCTCACAGTCCTGAGTGCCCGGATTACAGGTCTGTGCTACAACAATAGGCTTAATCCACTCTTTTTTTCTTTTTTCCTAATCCACTCTTGAGACACCTGCCTGAAGATATTTTCTCCAGGAAGCTAGCCCTGTGGCTGTCTCCTGACTAGGTTGTGGGGAGGGCCCTTAGGTTCCCTGCACAGCGTGGCATCCCCTCCATGGAGCAGTCTGTTCTGCTCAGTTTGGGGACATGACACACAGGTGCCGGTTTGGGACTTAGAGACGGGCTGTTTTCTGCAGACTCCAGCTCTGCAGGCTGCTGACAGCAGACAGAGAAGCCCTGTGCAGCCTGGCTACTGCCCCTGGCACAGGCGCCTGTTGTTATTCTAACCCTTCTCCTGGTAACCAAGCACCCAGGAATAGGCCGCAGGCCTCCAGAAAAGCTGGCCTCAGTTCCAGGGCTGCTGCTTGGCTGTCAGCAAACTGGCCCTGAGATCCTGGCCTCTTCTGCCCTGAGGGGACAGAAGTGGGGGGCGAATGGTACCTGTTTTCTCTCTGCCCACCTCTCAGTGGGGGATTTTGCAGCCCTGATCCTGTGTCTGAGGTACCCACAGGTGCCTCTGCGTTCCTGATACAGGCCAGGCTGCTCAGCCCTTCTGTGCTGCTGAGCAGCCTGACTTGGGACCCCCAGGGCTCACTAGCCATGGTCTCATAGGACATGGGGGACCTGCCACAGGCCCCTGGGCCAAAAAGCAGGCTGCTCAAATGTTTCCTCACCTAGGGACCAGTGCCTGTGCTTCCCATCTAAATGCCAAGGGTAGAGATGGCCAAGGTGTTCTTGAAACAACTCTGGTCTTGGGAGGGGACCACAGGCCCTGGCTGGTGCTGCCTGACACTAGGGTGAGACTCATCCAGCCCTGCACCCCTAGACACCTGGCAGAGTTCAGCATCTGTGGGTGCAGGAGGGAGGACTCTGGCGTCCAGGTTACAGCTTCAGCGGTGCGCTGGGCAGAAGTATGTTCTGGCAGGAAGCCTTCTGGAAGGTGCTCACAGCAGGGGACACGGAGAGGCAGGGGAAGAAACCATGTTACTATGGTAGGCAGCCAGGGAGACAGCTCAGTAGAATAAGCGCTTACCTGGCAAGTACCCCTGAGTTCAATCTCTGGTACTGCAAAAATAAATAAATAAGGCAGACAGCAGGGAGAAGGAAAGCAGGACAAAGGAAACTTCACTCTAATTTGTCTTCTATGATCTGAGCCCTCGGGAGACTGAGACAGGACAATCACAAGTTCAGGCCCAGCCTGGGCAACTGTTACCCAGCAAAAGCTGTGTCTCCAGATAAGTAAAAAAGGCCTAGAGATGTAGCTCAATGTGGAAGCTCTGAATTCAACCCCCAGTACCAGGAAAGAAAAACAAACAAAAACAGCTACCTTCAGTTTTTCTGTGGTTCTCAGAGCAAGGATGTGCCAGCCTCCAGACCCCTGCCCTGGTCCTGCGCCTGGTTGACCAGCTGCTGCTCCCATGCGGGGATATAGGGAACTACAATGTCCTGCTGGGTCACACTGCGGAGAAGCAAGCCCTGCCATTTTTCAAGGCTTGCAGACACTGAGGCAAACCCACAGGAGGGAAATGGTCACCACTGGGACCAGAAGGGGCTGCCAAGACAGAATGAATGTAGATTTTTAAGTGTATGAATATTTATTTCAAATGTTTATAGGCCAGTCCTATGCCAGAAGATTAAAAAGGACAGGAGAGCCAGGTGTGGTGGCACAGATCTGTAATTCCAATATACAGGAGGCTGAGGCAGGAGGATCACATGGAGTCTAGGACCAGCCTGAACCACACAGCAAGATTCTGTTGCAAAGGGATGGGAGGGCTCACCCTTCCCTTCTGCTCCCCCTCAGAGACCCTTGGAGCCTGTGCCCCAGGAGCTGAGTATGACCCGGGACGAGGCCTTGCCAGATTCTCACTCGGCCCAGGGCTTCAATGAGAACTATGAGCCCAAGGAGATCCTGGGGAGGTAAGAGCTGGCCTGGGCTCTCACAGGCTCTGCATGGTGGACACTTTCTGCTTTTCCTGAGCCCTGTCCCCCTTGAAGAACCCTCTGTTAGGGTCCTCCCTCCCTAGCTTTGGGCTAGCTAGGGCTGGGGATCAGACGAAAGCTTTGGCCCTAGGAGAGCACTGCTTCTCTCTGTGCTACTAAGTAACCAGGAGACCTGAGGCACAAGGGGGCGCAGTGGCAGACATTGGTGATGGCATTTTAGGAGGCTGAGGCAATTCAAGTCCTACGTGGACAACTTAGCAAGATGCTGCCTCAAAATCAAAAGGGGGCCCAGGGAGATGGCTCAGTAGAATAAGTACTTGCTTGGCAAGAGCAAGGGCCTGAGTTCAATCCCCGGTTCTGAAAAAAAAAAAAAAAAAAAAATCAAAAGGGGGTGGGGAAATGGTTCAGTGGTACAGCACCCCCAGAGTTTGATCCCTAGTATTGCAAGGAAGAGAAAACTTGGACCCAAGGCCAGGCTTGTTAGGTCTAGCCCTGGGCAGATCAGCCCTCCGGGGCTCTGTCCACATCAGGGCCCAAGAAGCTTGCAGGGAGTGTGAGTGGGGAGTAAGGCAGGGCATCTGGGCCCTGGCCCTGACCGCAGGACCCCGCCCCCTGCCTGCCAGGGGTGTCAGCAGCGTGGTCAGGCGCTGCATTCACAAGCCCACGTGCAAGGAGTACGCCGTGAAGATCATTGATATCACCGGTGGGGGTGGCTTCAGTCCTGAGGAGGTGCAGGAGCTGCGGGAGGCCACGCTGAAGGAGGTGGACATCCTGCGCAAGGTCTCGGGACACCCCAACATCAGTGAGTGGCAGCCAGTTCAGCTGGGATCAGGCTTGTGGGGTGCAGCTGGGAGCTCCCCAAAGCCCTGTACTGAGTGGCAGGCGGAGCTGAGATCTGAGTGCAGAGTTCCCACCTCTGCCTGTGCCTCTCGGACTCCTAGGACACTGTCCTATTCCCCCAGGCCTGCAGCAGCCTTAGAGCTTGCCCCAGGCCCCGGCTCCTCTGCCTGGGCCCGGCCACTCCAGACGAGCAAGCCATTTCCATTTCAGTACAGCTGAAGGACACTTATGAGACCAACACTTTCTTCTTCCTGGTGTTTGACCTGTAAGTACCCAGCCCTGGAGCCAGCCACAGCGGGGCCATTGGAGAGCCATGCTCTGGTCCTGCTCAGCACAGTCCAGAGATCAGTCCTATCCCCCACAGGACCAGGACACAGAAAGAAAACCCGTCAGCTCCTTGACTCAAGCTGCAGGGATTGAAAACCCAATTCACCCCTTAGGGGTTGGGTCATTTATTAGTTTCCTTTGTTCTATTTTGGTTCGATAAGGGGTCTTACTATATAGTGCACACTGACCTTGAACTCTTTTTATAGCCCAGACTGGCCTTGAATTTACAGTGATCCTCCTGCCTCAGCCTCCTAAGTGCTGATTACAGTGATACAACAAGTGCTGATCACAGGAGTGTGCCACCATGCCGGACAATTAGAAACACTTCCTGGGGAGGGAACTCGTCACTCCTTCTCACTAGGGAAACCACTGCTGTAGGACTGTCTTGATTTCTCCATATGTAACAATAAAAGGCTGGATTTACATGAGGAAATCACTCAGGTAGCTCTAGTGAGTTTGTGCAGCATGATACGTGGCTCTGAGGACCGCACCCAGGGTTACACCCTCAGCCCTCTTTAGTTTCTTCTTGGAGACAGAATCCAGCTCAATGGTCCACAGTGGCCTCAAATTTGTACTTCCCATGTGCTTGGGATTATAGGCGTGTGCCACCTTGCCTGGCTCTGAGATGCAAATTAACCTGTCACATGTGACAAACTGTCAGCTCCAGGCAAGCAGAAGCCTGCTGCTGTCCCTGGCACAGTCCCCACTTTTACTGGTAAATCTTGGTTGTTGCTGATCTGAATTCTAGTATCTTTCAAATGGATTAAAATGACAATAGGTTTTTGGATATAGGCCAGAGGTAGAGTACTTGCTAGCATACTCAAGACCCTAGGTTCCATCTCTAGGGGAAAAATTATCTATCTATCTATCTATCTATCTATCTATCTATCTATCTATCCATCTATCTATCTGTATATCTACTTCTAGTTATATGATGGGTATGGTGGCACACATCTGCAAGCCCGACACTCAGGAGGCTGAGGCTGGAGGAGCACCAGGAGTTCAAGGCTAGCCTAGACTGCATAGGGAGAACTTGTCTCAAAGAAAACTAGATTCTCTGTAAGGTTGTCAAATAGACTCCTATTACCCCAGCAAACAAGTCCAAGTCTTCTTCCTTCTCGCCAGTGCTGGACACTGACCTGCCCCTCCATCCCTCCCCCCAGGGTGACACTGTTGGCTCCAGGGGTGGTGGGCTATGTCTACCCAACCAGAGGGGGCTTTTCCACTATCTCACCTGACCTGCCCATCACAGCTATCCCGTTGCACTACCCCATTCAGAGACAGTTTAAATGTCCTTAACCTTTGAGGAGCTGCTGGGGAAGCTATCTATACTGCTGCCCTTGGAGCCCTCCAGGGTCCTGAGCAGATCGCTGTCACAGAGCTCTAAGAGGTGAGAAGACAGAACTGCAGTTCGTCATTCCTTCTACCATTTCTTTTCTTTTCTTTTTTTTTTTTTTTGTCTTTTTGAGACAGGGTCTCATATGCAATTCAGGCTGGCCTTAAGCTCACTTTGTAGCTCAGGCTGGTCTCGAAATCACAATAATTCTCCTGCCTCAGCCTCCTGAGTGCTGGGATTACAGGCATGTGCCACCACGCCTGACTCCTTCTACCATTTCTGATCAATGGTCCACAGTGACCTCAAATTTGTAATTCTGATAGGCTCTGGGGTCTTGTGCCGGTGGCTTGGTGGCCCTCTTGAACCCCAGCTCTGATGTGCACCCTGATGGATCCCAGTGCATGATGTCACTAGCACAGATAGGGTCCTGTCACTGTCCTCACCCCACTTCTCCAGCCTTACTTCCTCCAGGGCCCAGCCAAGGTGTAGCCCTCTTGGCCTGCAGGGCATTAGGGGCTGAGAGGCAGCTCCCTGGCACCCAGCTCAGGAGACTGGTGTACTTGGGACCTAGCCAGTGTCACATCCTCGGTTCCCACAGGATGAAGAGAGGGGAGCTCTTTGACTATCTCACTGAGAAGGTCACCTTGAGTGAGAAGGAAACCAGGTAATATCTTCCTGCCCTGCCCCTCCTATTCCCTTCCACAAGTTCTAGAGCCACAGGGCTGGGGTCCCATGGACGCCAAGTGCTGCCATGGTAGCTGTGTGCACTGCTGCCTTCTTAGGGGCCTCCCTCCCTCGCTTCAGTGCAGCTCAGTATCCTATCACTTGACCCACAGTGTAAGTGCTGAGGTGGGACACTTACTCTGACAGCATCACCTGACTCTGGAACAAAAAACAAAGCCAAGTGGGGCTGCAGAGTAGCTCAGTAGCAGTGAGCGTACACAGCATGGTCAGGCCCTGGGCTCCGTCCCCAGTACCCCAGGACTCCCATCCTTACCCGCCCCAGAAAAAGAGTAATGTGTGTGTGCTCGGCCTCAGAAAAATTATGAGGGCCCTGCTGGAGGTGATCAGCGCCCTGCACAAGCTCAACATCGTGCACCGGGACCTGAAGCCCGAGAACATCCTTCTGGACGACGACATGAACATCAAGCTCACCGACTTCGGCTTCTCCTGTCAGCTGGAGCCGGGGGAGAAGCTGCGAGGTGCAGTATCACAGCTGAGGCCATGGCAGGGCCCTGGACCCCCTCCTTGGCATCCCCAGGAACACACACTGCTGGGGGACTCCTTTTCCCCTCAGATCAAGCAGCACTCTCCCACTTTAGCAGCTCCAGCTAAGTCCTTGCTGGACCAAGCCAAGGCAGAGTCCAGGCCAGGATGGTTAAAGGTGGCCCCAGGAGCCCGTGTGCCCCCCACCTGGCACCAAGCCCCACTTCCAGGTCACTGCTGGGTTCTGACAGTAGCTCTTTGCAGAGGTCTGCGGGACCCCCATCTACCTAGCCCCGGAAATCATCGAGTGCTCCATGAATGATGATCACCCAGGCTACGGGAAGGAGGTGGACATGTGAGTGGGGCGAGGGGCGGGCGTGTCCCGCGGCTCCCTCTGGGATGCAAGATGAAGGAGGCTGTACCCCACAGGTGGAGCACTGGGGTTATCATGTACACTCTGCTGGCCGGCTCCCCGCCCTTCTGGCACCGGAAGCAGATGCTCATGCTGAGGATGATCATGAGCGGCAACTACCAGTTTGGTTCCCCAGAGTGGGACGATTACTCGGACACCGTAAAGGACTTGGTGAGGCCGGGTGGGGGGCCGGGCCAGCTCCCATGGGGGAAGCGGTCCATCGCAGTCCTGCGTGCTCAGCGCCCGCTGCTCCCAGGTCTCTCGTTTCCTGGTGGTGCGCCCCGAGAGCCGCTGCACTGCGGAGGAGGCCCTGGCTCACCCCTTCTTCCAGCAGTATGTGGTGGAGGAGGTTCGGCACTTCAGCCCCGCCGGGAAGTTCAAGGTGCGAGGCCGGTGCACCCTGTTCTACATCTGGGTCGCCGGGGATTCCTCACTGCAGATGGGTGGCAAGGAAGGCAGAGGCCGCCCGGTGGCGACCCCGGGACCCCTGTGGGCCTGGTAGCTTGGAACGGGAGGGCCTGACCGAGGGCCTGCGAGATGCCCACGGCAAGCGAGCCCCGCTCCGGTCCTGGCCCGCAGGTCATCGCGCTGACTGTGCTGGCCTCGGTGCGGATCTACTACCAGTACCGCCGCGCGAAGCCGGTGACCCGGGAGATCGTCATCCGGGACCCCTACGCCCTGCGGCCCCTGCGCCGCCTCATCGACGCCTACGCCTTCCGCATCTACGGGCACTGGGTGAAGAAGGGGCAGCAGCAGAACCGGGCCGCGCTATTCGAGAACACGCCCAAGGCCGTGCTGTTGTTGCTGGCAGAGGAGGAGGAGGACTTCTGAGGGGCTGGCTGCCAGGGAAGAGGGAGGGAGGCCGGTGTCCTGTCCCCTGGGCCCTGCCTGCATCCTCAGTCCTGGCGCCTGGGTGGGGGGTGGGGGACCTGGGTGAGGGCTCTGCCCTGGGTTCCTGGTGAGGACAGGGACAAAGGGAAATGTCTGTCACAGCTGTAGGCTTTAGCGCCCTGTGTCCAGGGCATGGCCAGAAGCCCGTCGGCCCAGCCCCATGAAGAGCCAGGGAAGCCTCGCTATTTCTTCCACTAGTACTGTTTACTGAGTGACTTGGTTCTTCCAGACCCCTGAAGGCTGAAACAGGTTCCTGACCTGGGAGGGGATAATGCACAGGGTCAAGCGGGGGTTGCACCTCCCGTCTATAAGAATTTGTTAGGAAGCTGGGGGTGGGGCTGCACACCCGTAGCTGCGCATTCAGGATGCTAACCCGCCTTCTCTCCATGCACACCTGCCTGCCTGGGCCTCCTGGCTGGTAGGAGGTAGCGAAAGGGTAAAGAATGTAGGTGCACTGGGAACACCCAGGGAGTGACAGGGCAGGTGGCAGCTCACAGCTCTTCGAGGGGCCGGCCCACACTGGCTGCACAGCGAAAGCCCAGGTTGTCCGAGGCTGAATCAGGAGTATTTCCCATCCTGCCAATGGAAGGGGAGAAAGAATGGGTATCTGCTGAACGAAAGGAGCTCGGCCTTCCAGGCTTCCAGGCCACATCCTGCCATGGCCCAGAGGTCTGGTGCCTCAGGCTGAGGGAGCCCCAGGCAGAACACAGCCCAGGACACAGCAGGGGAAGTGAGGACACTGGGTCAGAAGCTTCAAATAGCTCAGCTCAGACACGTGGAGGTCAGAAACCTGGTGGGCTTGTCTGTTTTTTCAGGGAGTGAACTCAGGACCCTGCGCTTGCCAGACAAACGGTTATTCTACTGAGCTGTCTCTCCTGCTCTGCCTTTGTTAAAGGCTGTCACAGGTGTTCCCACTACCAATCCCCTCTGGGCTGTGGGGAGGGGAGGGTCTCAGCTTTGTAGGCAAGGATCAGACCTGGGCAGATGGAAATGTCCTGCCTGAGGCCATCCCGGCTGCAACCCAGAAACAATCAGTGACAAACCCAGGTTTGCAGGTAGGGACTTTCTCCACCTTTTGACCAGAAACAGAAGGTGCGGGCACCTCAGGACCCTGAGATGGGAGCAGCCTGCTCAGGCCCTGCTGGGGCCCTGGAAGACAAGACCTGGACCTTCTGCTCTTCATCATAAAAGTGATTATGGAGCAGTTTTAGTGTGCCCCCAGTGTGAAAAGCCAGTGATTCCATGGCCACTGGCAATGGCCCAGCTCTGTGATCTTCCACTCACTTCCTGTCCCCTGGCTGTGAGGATGACAGGGGACCCTGATGTCTCCCTAGATGTGACAGCTGGTGAGAAAAGGTCACAGCTATCCTAGTCCCTCTTGCTTTCTGGGGCCATGCTGCTCACTTGTTCCCCTGCCTATGACTGGGTTTGAAAGTGGGGTACAGCAGCAGCATGCACCCTGCCCCTGAGCTGGGGTCCCTCAGGCCAAGCACCTCACCTGGTGGTGACCCGGGCCCGGTGATTGGCAGAGCCATCAGCAGTGTCGATCCAGGATGCACCCCGGAGAACACGCATGTCCTGCTTTGACGGCTGGTAGGATGATGCCGTCCACTCCCACACGTTTCCCATGAGGTCATAGAGCCCTGTGGGGAAAATGGGGGCTGGGGGTGCTTTACTCTGCCTCGCCCATCAAGCATGGGGATCTGTCCCACTGAGCAACCTGCAAGCAACACTGACAGTGACTTGCAGCAAGCCTTACCGTAATCATTCTGCGGAGGAAAAGCGTTCACTGGGGATACTCCATGGAAGCCATCCTCTGCTTTGTCACCCTTGGGGAACTTTCCCTGATGGCAGAAATGACAGCCAAAGGACAATGAGGCTGTCCCAGGCTGGATCACACTACCCAGAAAGAAAGCCTAGCTCTCTTGCCCTGCTGTCACAGGGCAGGGCACAGGTGGGCCCTGAGCTTCCCGTACAAATGCCTGTCACCCCTTCCAGGACCTCAAGGACCACATTCCCTCGGGGCCCACTGCAGTCTGTGTCGGGGTCACTCTGTGCCTGCTTCACCCGCCCTCGGCCTCTTCCAACTGCTCACAGCTGTGGCCATGACACTCTGAGAAGAGAAGCATCTCTGCTTCTTAGAGCCACCCCTAAGCCTTTTTGGGGGGTCATAGGTACCCCAGGCTGTCTCTACATCTCTCCCTCCTCCCACCAACACTTGTAATCCCTTCTCACCTGCCCCGACTCAACCTTCCTGCCTGCCTGCACATTTTAAAATTTTTTAAAATGTGACCACCATTTGCTGACATCATTTGTTCAACTTGTTCATTTTTTTCTGCATTAAACTGAGCTTTAAACCAGGCATGGTGGTGCACATCTGTAATTCCAGCACTTGGGAGGCTGAGGCAGGAGGACCATTGTGAGTTTGAGACCACCCTGGGCTCAAGTGAGCTCTAGGCCAGCCTGAAGTGTATAGTGAGACCCTGTCTCAAAAAGACCAAAAACCAAAAACTGAAACACAAAAAAACCAAACTCAGCTTTAAGATAGTTGTGGTGGCACATAGCTATAATCCTACCGCTTCAGAGTTCAAGGCCAGTGTGAGCTACACGGTAAATTCAAGCCTAGCCTAAACTACACAAGGAGACCTTGTCTCAAAACAAAACAAAACAACACTGTCAATACATGCCTGCAAACCCAGCGCTCAGGAGCCTAAAGCAGGAGGATCAGCGTGAGTTCAAGGCTAACTTGAACTATATACTGAGATCCTAATAAAGAAAGAAAGAAAGAAAGAAAGAAAGAAAGAAAGAAAGAAAGAAAGAAAGAAAGAAAGAAAGAAAGAAAGGAAGAAAGAGAGAGAGAGAGAGAGAAAGAAAGAGAGAAAGAAAGAGAGAAAGAAAGAAAGACTCTAGAATTTATAAAGAACTAAAAAATATCAGGGCCCCTAAATTTAAAGACCCAATCCAGACATGGGCATCTGAGATGAACACACACTTCTCGGAGGACGAAATTAAAGAAGTAAATAAATATATGAAAAAATGCTCCACATCGCGTCACCGGTGAAATGCAAATTAAAACAGCGCTGAGATACCATCTCACCCTAGAAAGAATGGCTATCATAAACAAATCAACCAACAACAAATGTTGGAGAGGTTGTGGGGAAAAGGGAACCCTTCTCCACTGCTGGTGGGAATGTAGACTGGTGCAACCATTATGGAAATCAGTGTGGAGACTCCTTAAGAAACTAGGGCTGGAAATCCCATTCAAGCCAGCTATACCCCTACTGGGAATTTTCCTGGAGGAACTGCAAACATCTTATCATAGGGATATATGTGTATCTATATTTATAGCAGCACAATTTGTGATAGTGAAATCTTGGAAACAACCAAGATGCCCGTCACATGAGGAATGGTTGAAAAAGATGTGGTATTTTTATACAATAGAGTATTACTCAGCTGTAAAGGATGATAAACTCAGCCGGGCATGGTGGTGCATGCCTGTAATCCCAGCACTTGGGAGGCTGAGGCAGGAGGATTGTTGTGAGTTCGAGACCAGCCTGAGCTACAAAGTGAGTTTGAGGCCAGCCTGAACTGCATAGTGAGACCCTGTCTCAAAAAAAAAAAAAGAAAGAAAAAAGAATGATAAACTCGAAGCCTTCATATTTAAGTGGAGGCCATTTGAAGACATAAGCAAAATAAACCAGACCCACATGTGCGAATATCTTATAGTCTCCCTCGTATAACTCAAAAGAAGAATTGCAAATAGAAAAGTATAATGCAATTAAAAGGAAAGCGAGAACTTGAGGATTGGACAATGAGGAGAGGGCAAGGAGAAACGCTGAGAAACATGACAGAGGCAAGACCATTCACTTATACTCACTAGATGGGTAAGACAATGATCCTGAGACACATCAGGAGATTTTTGAAACTAGAGTTAAGGGGTAGGATTCTCATCCCGACTAACTATATATGCTGATACCTGTGAACCAAGCAACTGCACTGAATTTAACAAAGTGTAATAGAAGGTTCACACTCCAAATGCCTGCCATTCTGGTCTTCTAAAGAAAGAATTTTAAAAATTAAAAGAAAAAGGGCTGGCGAGATAGCTCAGCGGACTAGGTGCCTGCTTAGGCCAGCACAGGAACAAGAGATGGATCCCCAGCACCACAAGCAGCACCGGCCACGCCCCAAGGGTGCACTGAGCTGGCCATCAAGACGGAGACCAGGCTTGGTGGCGCATGCCTGGGGAGGCTGAAAACAGGAGGATCACTACCCAAGCTGTGTGGCAAGATCCTGTACCAAATACAGTAAAACAAAAATTAAAAAACAAAGGAAAAGGTGGGGCTTTGAAATGGAGGGGGTTAGGCCACTGGGCCTTCCCCTTAGGAGATGCTTGCTAGATTTTCTACTTAGTTCCTGTGAGTGAGTAGGTAAAGAGATAAAGAGATGTCATTTGTTCCCTTCCGATTCTCCCTCTTGCGATGGGGCTGGGAGTGGGATGGTTTCAATTTGTCAGAAATCAAACACACGAGACTAGGACACAAGGCTTTTAGCTTGCAAAACTGTGAGCTGAATAAGCCTGCTTCTTTTTGTGTGTGTGGCTCAGCCCCCCCTTGGGGGCAGGGCTGGCATGGCATGTGGTGCTGGGGAACTGAATCACAGTGGTCCCTGTGCTTGCCTAAGCAGGTGCTTTAGACCGCTGGGCTATCTTGCTGGCCCCCCTGCTTTCTTTATAAAATACTCAGCATCCAGTATTTCATTACAGCAACAGGAGACAGATAAATATACTCTCAAGCCACCTGCTCTGACTTCGAGCAGTGCTCTAAGCTTCAGATTCTGATTTTCTTTCTTTTTTCTTTTTTTTTTTTCCTGATTTTCAACTTTTTAGTTTTTAGTACTGCTAGGGATCCAGCTTCGTGTGAGCTGGACAAGTGCTCTACGCCTGTCCCCGAGCATAACCATGACCCAAAGTTACCCTGAACCTGAGACAACCCTGAAATACTGCTGAGCTATCTCACTGGCACCCTGCTTTATCAACTACTTACTATTTATTTATTTATTTATTTGTTTATTTATTTATTTGTCTTTTTGAGGCAGGGTCTCACTATGCAGTTCAGGCTGGCCTTAAGCTCACTTTGTAGCTCAGGCTGGTCTCGAACTCACAACAATCCTCCTGCCTCAGCCTCCCGAGTGCTGGGATTACAGGCCTGCGCCACCATGCCCGGCTTACTATTTATTTTTTGAGATAGGGTCTCATTACCTAGTCCGCCCCTTGGACCACCCTGGGCAGATCACCTTACACGGGTTACAGGAGCACCATCACCACTTGGCCAAACCTAGATGCAGGCTTGACTCCAGCCCTTCCGTGCTGATGAATTCCTACCCTTCATCCACCTTCTTCGATTCACTTCTTCTATTTGGCTTCTTCTATCACCATCCTGTTTTTTCGTTTTTTGAGACTGAGTTTCACAGTGTAGCCTAGGCTGGCCTCAAACTCAGATCTCCCTGCCTTGGGTTCTAAATGCTGCAATTACAAATGTACATGCCACAACCAACAGGCGGCCTTCCTCTGGCTTTCCATTTTCACATAATTTGAGTCAAGAGGCTGGGTCTCTGCCACAGCCTCAAATTCAGAGACTTCCTGTCAGCTCTGCAGTCATAAGCTATCCTGCACAAATCAGCAGCAGGTAACAAAGATTTCTTCCTTAGAGTACAACATCACTCTAGTTGTAAAGCCTGACAGGCCTGGGAATGTAGTTCAGTGATACGGCGCTTGTCCAGCAAGCGCAAGGCCTTGGGTTCCAGCCCTAGAACTTTGTGTGTGTGTGTGTGGAACTGGGGATTGAACTCAGGCCCTTGCGCTTGCCAGGGAAGCACTTATTCCACTGAGCCATCTCCTCAGTCCCCTAGAACCTCAATGCAAGAAGCAGAACACTTCAGCTGGCACAACACAATCCCATGCTAGGCACTGTGCTCATTTCCCATGCGGGGATACCTTTTCTTTTTCCTTCACTATTGACCACTATTTGCACTGAGCTATAGCTCAGCTCCTTAAAAAAAAATTTTTTTTTTTTTTTGTTTTTTTTAATTTTGAGGCAGAGTCTTGCTAATTTGCTAAGCTGTCTGGGCCTGGGCTGGGCTTGAACTTATGGTTCTCTTACCTCAGCCTCCCAGAGTTCTAAGATTACAGGTGTGTGCTACCTGGAATGCCTACCTGGAATGCCCCTGTATCACGTCACTCAAGACAAGTGCCCTCCTAACCAGCACAAACGTCCCCGCAATGCCTCCTGGGCAGCTGCTCTGCACACAGGGCCACACGTGGGGCTGACCAAGGGCAGGGCTCTCTGCCTGGGAAGGAGAGGGCGCTCACCTGCCACAGGTTGGTGCGGTTGGGCTGGAACCTGTTTCCCCACGGGTAAGCCTGACCTGCAGGGAGAGCAGGAACCACAGAGAAGGAGGTACGATTAGGGAAGCAAAGAAAAGTGTGAGGGAACCAGAAGGACATTAGAGGGTGACAAGAAGTCTGGGGTCATTTATTTCCTATGTCCAACACCTCTACCTCACCATTGCACTGGGAACCCTTCATTTTCTGATTTGCTTTTTTTTTTTTTTTTTTTGTATTTTACTACAGGGCCTCACTATGGAGATTGGATCTGCCTGTGTTCAGCCTCCCAAGACCTGAGATTATAGGCACATGTCACCATGCCCAATCTCAAGCCACTGTCTCAGCATGTGTGTGTGGGGGGAGGAGGCAGGCATGCAAGGGATTGAAGCCAGCTGCTGTGTCTGCCTAAGCAGTTTTTTTTTTGTCTTTTTGAGAGGGTTTCACTATGCAGTTCAGGCTGGCCTTGAACTCACTTTGTAGTTCAGGCTGGCCTAGAACTTGCAATGACCCTCATGCCTCAGCCCTCCTTGTGCTGGCATTGCAGGCATGGCCACCAGGACTGGCTCTACATTGTTCTGTTTTATTCATTGATTTGTTTCGGTGCTGGGGATCATAGCTGGGGCTACATCCCCAGCCCATTTTAGTTTTTTATTAAAAACTAAAGGGTCTCTGTAAATTGTCCAGGGGCCTGACTCAAATTTATGACCCTCTGCCTCAGCCTCCCAAGGGCCAAAGTTACAGCCGTGCACCACTCTACCTTGCTTAATTACATTTATTGAAATGTAATTTATAAGACTGGGCGTGGTGGCGTGCACCTGTAAATATAGCACTTGGGAGGCTGAAAACAGAAGGATTACTTTGAGTGTGATCTGTGCAGTAAGACCCTGTAGACCCTGTACTAAATACGTAAAAAAATGAAATTTATAGTGTGGAATCATTCCAACAATGAATTTTTTTCTGCCTTTCTTTCCAGTCTTTCAGTTTCTCTTTTTTTGTGGTTTATACGGGTGTCCTGGACATTGGTGTCACTGCAAATGGTCCCTCACCATATTCGGTTCAGCCTTGCAGCGCAGAGGAACAGCCCCTTCCCTCTCTGCGGTGCTCCCAGAGCCGGCAGGCCAGGGTGAGGACAGGGAACAGCCCTGGCATCCGTACCCTTCAAGCCACCCCGGGCGGCGAACTCCCACTCCTCCTCAGTGGGCAGCCGGCGGCCGCGCCATGCGCAGTAGGCCTGCGCATCGTTCCAGCTCGCGTGCAGCACCGGCAGCTGCAGCCGGTCCCGGATGCCGGAGCCAGGACCTGCGGGCTGATGCCGAAAGGGGGTGAGACCCGGGACAAGAAGCCTGCACCCACCTGGGGCCTGAGCTCAGCCCCACAGCTCAATGGAGCAGGGCTGTGGGAGAGACCCGGCTGGGACCTGGCTGAGCAAGCACTGGCCAGAGCCAGCACGGGACCACAGGGACGCCCAGGGCGGCAGGGGAGGCAGGGAGGGTGTCCCCTCATCCCCTCCCCGCTTACAGCGTGGTATCTCTGGGCGGATGAAGGTCTGGAGGAGCCGAGTCCCCAGAGTAAGCCAGGAGAGGCCCACAGTGGGGTGGAGGAGCCGGCCCTTACCTGCCTCCAAAATGCCCTTTCCACCGGAAGCCACCAGAGGACTGGCTGCAGAATGAAGAAGGGGTTTGGGGCGCTGTGGCCAGATGGACACAGGGGCTGGGATCTTCACAGGGAATCTGATCACCGGCGTTAGGGGCCTAGATGTTCTCTCAGGGTGCAGAAATTGCAGAATTCCGCATTCCTCTGAGCTTTTATCAATCACTGTACCCAAGAACAAGCTGAGCACCCCCCGTGCCCCCAATGAATGCATACTGGCCTGGCTCCTCCACAACAGTTTCCATCACTTCCTTTCAGCCTCCAGCTCTGGGGTAGGTCTGCCTGTGCACAGTGGCCTAGGTGACCCCAACCCCACAGTATTCTGGACCAATCCCCTCTCCCATCCTCACCTTCATCTGCTGGGCTGCAGCATTTCTTAGCTCACTGGAGACCAAGTCCTCAAAGACGAAGCTCCACCCAAACAGTTCAGCTTCAGTCCGGTACTTTTTCTCCCTGACAAATTCCCTGGAAAGAGAGATTTTCCTGATTGTAGCCCAGGGGCTTGGTGTCCCATCCTTTGACAGGGACTCCTTTGAAGCTGCACTGAGCATGCTCTGGAATTAATCAATCGGCTTTCTATATTAACACATGGGCCAGCGGCTGGCATGCAGAAACAGCGGTCATGGTAGAGACCTGAGTGGCCTGTGAGGTCTCTCAAGGCAAGCTCAGGGCATTAAATCTCACCGCATTCTAAGGCAACAACTGACAACCTCAGAGAAAAAAGCAGATCTCTCACTAAGCAAAGATTTACTGCTTGGAAAGGCTTTGATCCATTTTCACAAGACCCGAACATTCCACATATTGCCTCATCTGTTCCCTGCACTTCTCCGCACACCTCCTGATGTTATGGATCCAAATAAATAGTTGCCAGGTCGCAGAAGTTGGGGTCTCAGCCATAAGAGCCCACTGACCTTCCCAGGCTCCTGAATACCTTATCACTTTATTTATTGCCTTTTATCCTTTGCCGTACACTTGCCCAGGAAATTGGGAGAGTGGCCAGCTCCTGATAATCCCTCTCCTGCTCCAGGAACCGCTTATTCCTGTGTCCAGTAAGAACCCACAACACAGCCTGGGAGATAGCTCAGTGGCTTCAACGACTGCCTGGCAAGTGCAAGGTCCTAAGTTTGATTCTCAGTACCAACAAGAAAAGAAAGCCACAACAGGGTTTTCAAAGTGCAAAGCAATTAATCTAAAAGCCCAAGCAGGGCTGGGGAGAAGGCTCAGTAGAATAAGTGCTTGCCTGGCAAGTGCAGAGTCCTGAGTTCAATCCTCAGTCCCATAAAAATAAATAAATAAAAAGCCCAAGCAGTTTCTTTGCAATTAGGCCATACTCACATAATTTTTTTTTCTGTATTTAGGTAAGGGTCTACAGGGTCTCACTACGTAGATCGCACTCTTAGTGATTCTCCTGTTTTCAGCCTGCAAGTGCTGGGATTACAGGCACATGCCACCACGCCCAGTCTCAATCGCCCTCTCAGGGTGCCCTGGGGTTGGGGCTGGCACAGCACTCCGGGCATCAAACCCCGGCCTCTGTGCTGTGCCTAAGCAGGTGCTTTGGTCCACTGAGCTATCAGGCCAGTCCAACACACAGTAAAGTTAACTTTAGTATATAGTTCTATGAGTGTTTACCAAGTGAGCAACTCCCATAACCAGGTGCTTGCCTGGCATGTGCAAGGCCTGGGTCCCAGCCCAATAGTGCACGCGTGCGTGTGTGTGTGTATGTGTGTGTGTGTGTATGTGACATACACAAAACAGTCCCAACAACCACTCTTAGAATTTCTCCACACCTACAACTACAGATCTGCTTTTATGCCCTGTGGTTTTGCCTTTCCTAGACTGCTGCAGAAACGGAGCCCTCTCATATGTAGTCTTCGGAGTCTGGCTTCTCTCACTTGGCGGAATGCCTTGCAGGTGCATCCGCACCGCTGCAGGGATGGTCGCCTGCTGTTCTGCTGAGGAATACAGGAGATTCACTGCACACATCCCCAGCTGAAGGCCACCCTTCAATGTCTCCAGTTTTTAGAGATGAACAAAGGCTTAAGAGGGAACAAGTCTTTTCTGAAGTTGTCCACACAACAATCATGGGAGGCAGACACCATGTATGAAAGGCACTGGGTCAAAATTAACACACCTAGCCTTCAGGATGGATTTTCCTGCAGTTTCATATGGATTAGTCCTTTTTTTCCAGTACTGGAGCTCAAACCCAGGGCCTTCACATTGAACCCTTGGCCCTATTTATTTTATTTAGATTTTTGTGACAATGTCTCACTAAGTCACTAAGTTGCCCTGGCTGGGCTCAAACTTCCAATCTTCCTGCCTCAGCTTCCCAGATCTAAAGGGGCTGGGGAGATGGCTCAGTAGAATAAGTGCTTGCCTGAAAATCAAGTTCAATCCCCCGTTCTCCCAAATAAATAAATAAATAAATTAAATAAAGACCAGCTCTAATATATTTCAGCAAGCAGATTATAAATAATTAATTGCTTTCCTTAACAGTACTCTGTTTAAGTTCTCTTATGTAAGAAGAGATTGATGCAAGAAGAGAAGCTTCCTATCAAAGAGGCTTTGAAAACGCAGTGACTGGGAAATTTTGTAGCAATACTACTAACCAGGCCTTTGGTTTATGAGTCTCTTACCATTGAAAAAGAGATAAATTATAGGGTGGTAGACAAAATTTAGGTACTTGTTCGAGGTGACATTGCATTTCCATGAAACAATAGCTCATAATTTCAAATATAAGAATGCATATTGTTCATTTATTTCTGGTTGTCATGATGTAGTACCAATGTGATCAGAAGTTATCTATCCTTCAGTTTAATTTTATTATTTTGGCTATTTTTTAAAGTTTGGAGTTTTGAGGCAGAGTAGTGCTCTGTAGTTCAGGCTGGCCTTGAACTCATTATGTGGTTTAGCTTGGCCTCAAACTCAAGGTGCTCCTCCTGCCTCAGCCTCCCAAGTGCTGGGATTACAGGCGTGTTCCACCAGATCCACCAGTATGATCCTTTTTCCAGTTCTACCTTCCTCCCCACAAAACAGGTCTCTGTAAAGTGTTTGACTTCTACTCCTGTTCTTGATGGTGCAGTCAGGACTGGGACTAAAGCACTGGTATAAGAGTGAAAGGGGGCCGGCCAAATAGCTCAGTGGATTAAAGTGCCTTCCTAATTAGATGCAGGGGCCGGGGACTCGGTCCTGGGCCTGCTGTGCCGGCCCTGCCCCCTGGGCACACTGAGACTGCGATTGAGACTGGGCATGTTGGCACGCACCTGTAATCCCAGCACTCGGGAGGCTGTAAACAGGAGAATCACTGCAAGTCCAATCTAGTAGTGAGATCCTGAACACACTGTAGACTCTTTAAAAAAATACCAAAAAAACAAACAACAACAACAAAGTGAAAGGATTTTCCCATATTCAGTACTCTGGAAGGGAAAGCAGGAGAAGGGTGACTTTGAATTTAGTCTTGACAACTTAGTCCAGCTGAGCCTTACTCTGTAGTGAAAGCCTGTCTCAAAATTAAAAGTGAAAACAAAAAGGGCTGGAATTTAGCTCAGTGAGAAGGTTCTGGGTTCTATTCCCAATACAATGAATGAATGAATGAATGAATGTTTAAAAAACGAATTAAAGCCGGGCATGGTGGCACATGCCTGTAATCCCAGCACTCGGGAGGCTGAGGCAGGAGGATTGTTGTGAGTTCGAGACCAGCCTGAGCTACAAAGTGAGCTTAAGGCCAGACTGAACTGCATAGTGAGACCCTGTCTCAAAAAGACAAAAAAAAAAAAAAAAAAACGAATTAAGGATTTGAGTCCACCCAGTTCTACTACTGAAGAGGTCAAGTCAAACTTCTCTGGCCTTGATATTCATCTGAAAGATGGAGATGACATCTCTCACAGTGTCCCTCCCAAGATGACAAATGACAGTGAACAAGCTCGTTTCTTTTTCGACACCAGGAATGAAGGTTAGAAAGAGCCTTTATTCCCCCTCAAAAACACCTGATGTACCTGAAGTCTTTATTGGTGACAGGAAATATGTCGATGGCAAAGGGTTTTACTGTTACCTCCCGGACAGGCCCTTCACCGTCTCGGGCATCTGGTGCATTTGTTCCCATCAGGAACCGCCCTCCTGGCAGCTGGACCATGTCAGCAGCCTGTGCACTTCCTGCAGAGAAGGACAGGGATCAGTACTGCATCCACAGGTATGGATCCAGGGGGGGAGTATTTGGGTGGAAGGCGATACTCATCACGGTCTAAAACGACAAGATGTGGAAGCCGAACAACTGGACTTTAGCCAGGCAAGGGGGTGCACACCTGTGCACCCGCACTCTGGGAGGCTCAGGCAGGAGGGCTGAGCCCCGAATGACCAACTAGTGACTAGAGAAGCTCCCTCTCAAGATAAATAAAAGGGCCAGGATGACTCAATGCAAAGGCCCTGGGTTCACTCCCCAGTACTACAATGACAATGAGGGTTGGCCTTAAATTCTTGTTGCGCCGCCTGATTTGTTGAGGGACCTTAGGCAAATTACTCAGTCTAAGATCCAATTTCCTCATCTATAAAATGGTGATAACATCTATTTTAAAGCTGAGAACAGAATGAATTTTAAAACACGTGAAATATTGTGCTAATCACTTCTCTCTTTATTCAACACAACTCTTTCTTTGTCCCAGCCGGATAAAATTTGAAACTATGACCTTAAATATATGCACTTTCTTTTTTCTTTTTCAGAAAGCATCTCACCATATGGTCAGGCTCATCTTGAACTCACTGCCTGTCTGCCTCAGCTTCCTGACTGCTAGGATTATAAGTGTGGGCCACTGTATATATGGCTTGTTTTGTTTTTTTGATAGGGCCTCACTGTACAGTTCAGGCTGCCCATGAACTTACTATGCAGCTCAGGCTGTCTTTGAATTTATGGCAATCCTCCTGCCTCAGCTTCCCAAGTGCTGGGACTACAAGTATACACCACTACACCCAGTCATACATGGCTTATTCCTAGCATTTCCTATTTTTTTGCTTATGCTATTTCTATTCTTTTTCTCCATCTGTTATTTATCTTTCTTCTTTTTTTGAGACAGGGTTCTTATGCTTCCCAAGTAGTTCTTGTTTTTGTTTTTTGGCGGAACCAGGGATTGAACTCAGTCCCTTGTGCTTGCCCAGGAAGCGCTTATTCCACTGAGCCATCACCCTGGCCCCTTTTCCAAGTAGTTCTTAAATTTTTTAAAAATTTTTATTATTTTTTAAAAATTTATTTATTTATATTTTAACTTGAAGAGTGAAAAATAGAAGCAAAAACAAAGAGAAAAAATGACATAAACAAGCCGGGCGTGGTGGCGCATGCCTGTAATCCCAGCACTCGGGAGGCTGAGGCAGGAGGATTGTTGTGAGTTTGAGACCAACCTGTGCTACAAAGTGAGCTTAAAGCCAGCCTGAAAAAAAAAAAAAAAAGACATAAACAGGGTAACATACAATAATATATGTTACAGATTTTTAAAACATAATTATATATATATATATATATATATATATATATATATATAATTTTTTTTTAAATAAAAGAGTCCAACACAGATCAGCAGTCCACAATAGAATCAGGTTGTTCACAGAAGTCATTGACTTGAGCCATTCACAGCTCAGTATATTAATGATTTTACTTTATATTCCTCCATTTTTATACTTTTCTGCTGGATGGTTAAGACCAAGTTAAAGCAAGACCTATATAACAGGAAATGTAACTTTTGTATCAGATAAGGTCAGTCAGGTACCCTCAGGGTTTATCCTATAACACTGTACCGCACTTTGTAGATCCCTTGTCAGTGTCAGCCTTGTGGATGAGTCACGGCCATTGCTTGACCAATTTGCTCTCTGTGGAAGCCTGAGAGAAAGTTTTCTCTCCATGTGACTCTCCTTAGGCACACTCTACATCATGATCGCATTCCTCTGTGGCCTCATAATCTCCTTAATCAGAAAATTTTGGGCACTACTGAGTTACATGTTATAGTACAAATTCTCCTATGTCCTGAGTCTTCATTGACCTTGAAAGGCTAGGGCCAAGATGTGTCTGACCTTGCAGCCTTTCTTTTTCTCCCAATTTTTGATCTGCAAACTTAGGTTGTTAACCCTCCAGAAGAGAAGTTTTTTATTACCCCGCAACATATGCAATTCAGTTTACCCACACTATTAGTCTAAATATCAGATATCATAGGCATAACATGGAACATGTGTTTTCCATAAAGCACTGAGATACTAAACTCTAAGCCCGTACAGAATATGAAGGAAAAAAAAATTTTTTAAAAAGATAGGAATGAACGCTTACATATATTTACATAGATATTTAGAAATCCATCCATATACAGCATAGTAGCATTGTAGCAGGACTGTCTTGTGACTTTTTTTTGCTTATTTTTCATTTACTACCCTTTATAAAAGGGCAGTACAGTAATAGCTGGTATATCATGACAAGAAGTACATATTATTATTATTATTTTTTTTTTTGCTGCGGGACCAGGGATTGAACTCAGGCCCTTGCGCTGCCAGGGAAGCACTTATTCCACTGAGCCATCTCCTTGGCCCCAAGAAGTACATATTTAGAAGACCAGAATGGCAGGCATTTGGAGTGTGACATTTCTATTTAGTTCTTTTTTTTTTTTTCTGTGGAACCAGGGACTGAACTCAGGCCCTTGTGCTTGCCAGGGAAGCACTTATTCCACTGAGCCATCTCCCCAGCCCCTTCTATTTAGTTCTTAAATTAATAGGCTAAAATGACCCTCCCCTTCAGCCTCTCAAGGGCTGGGACTATATGCCCCAAACACCAAATCAGGTATAAATTCTTAAGTATTCTCACCACTTGAACATATGCTGCAGAAGGGAAGGAACCACCTCTATTTTGCTTGGGTAGCCCTGGCACAAAGCACAAATGCACTATGAGTATAATAATCAAATGAGTTCCTTATAAGCTTGCTGTTTGTAGGGGCTGGGGAGATGACTCAATAGAATAAGTGCTTGCCTGGCGAGTGCAGGATCCTTAGTTCAATCCCCAGTTCCGCAAAAAACAAAAACAAAAACAAAAACAAAAAAATAAGCTTGCTGTTTGAATGCCTCAGAAAAGCATATAATAAAAAAGCCTTCCATTTCTTTATTTGGTAGGAAGAAACCAAAGCCCCAAAGAAGAGCTCATTTAAGAGCTGGTTTGAGTGTAGAAACGCAGCTCAGTGGTAGACTGCAGGGGAAAAGCCAATCCCTATACTCAGGACCCAACCCAGGTCCCGCAATTCAGTGGTGCTCCCAGAAGCACTTCTCTGGGAACACCACTGAAGATTTCTTCAGTGCCTTGGAGGACGTCTAAGCACATCAAGTCCTCACAGGCAGAGACCAGGCCTTCTGATGTCCCTCAGGACTGTGTCTTTTTTTTTTTTTTTTTTTTTTGGTGGAACCAGGGATTGAACTCAGGCCCTTGCACTTGCCAGGGAAGCACTTATTCCACTGAGCCATCTCCCCGGCCCAGGACTGTGTCATTAGCCACTTTCACTTATCAACAAAACACATGCTCTTTTTATTCATCGGCAGTTTCTTCTCAGCAAATAAATTTTGTCATTTTAATATACCGAGCTATAAAAGGCTCAAGTCGACAACTTCTGACATTACCAGTCCTACGGATAACCCACTACTATTATGGACTACTGGACTATATTGCAATATTTTGCTGAATTCACACACCTACGATATTTAAATGGCAAGGGAATATCCATCTCTGACAAAACTAAACAAAAAAGGGATACAGCAGGGCTGGGGATACAGCTCAGTGGCATAAGTGCCTGCCTGGCAAGTGAAAGGTCCTGAGTTCAGATCCCTGGTACCACACACACAAAAAGAGGGGATACAAATGAAGGACCCTTTTCTATCTGATATACAAAATAGGATAAGATATACGGCTACTTGCTCTTAATAAGAAAGATTTGTATAATAGTGTTTGGAAAGGATAGCTCTTTCCCATCTTGCAAGATGGCGGGTGAAAAAACTGAGAAGCCAGACACTAAAGAGAAGAAACCCGAAGCCCAGAAGGCTTCTGCCAGTGGTACTGGTAAAAAGGGTAAGATGAAGAAAGCAAAGAAGTCCAAGAAGGGGCAGCCCCACTGCA
>PVKA01015049.1:0-50963 GCA_004027165.1 Ctenomys sociabilis
CCCCCCTCTCCCCTCTCTATTCCTTCTCTCTCTCTCCCTTTCTCCTTTCCCCCCTCTTTTTTTCTTTCATACCAGGGACTGAACTCAGGAGTTCATAAGTGCTTGCCAGGCAGACACTTAGGCCACTGAGCTATCTCCCTGGAATTTGGTTTTATTTTCTAATATCTGAGATGACTACTGTATGCTTCTTATGCACTTAATGCAATTTTGACATCTTAAACTAAAGCCTCTTCTGGTTTTGGTGATTAGAGCATGGTGTGGAAATGGCACATGTTCTGGGAGACCACTTAGTGCTTTGTTGCCCCCAGCCACCAGCTAGACTCCTAACAGAGGCCCGTCTTATTGTTTACACAGTCACAAAGGCATTTGGACAAGATCAGTGATGAATCAGTGTAAATCCAACACCATTTCTAAAAATGAAAGTCCCTCCTAATGGAAGGAGGGACTTTTTGTCGCTTCTGTATATATGTTATATTGAGTGTCACACTTCACTGTAAAGTGCTGCTGCTGATTTAAACGGAGATTCAGATCTGACATTATCACTGAAATAGGATGTACATTATTGAGATATCCTAGAGAATAATTAATGCTATGGAGTGAGAGACATTTTGTAGGATATGATAGAAAGGCTGTAAGTGCCAGTAACTTACAACTCCTGGTTAACTGTCCAGGGATCTAGTGTTGTGTCACATTCTTAGTTTGTTTTCACCTTACAGTTACACTAAAAGGTAATACAACTCTAGGAAAATAAGTCTTCACATTACTTTGTGGGATGGTAGAGTGGAAAAAGCCACAGTCAGGGAGACAGAGTCCTGCATTTGAGTCTTGGCCTCACTGTATGATCTTCAAGCCATTCTCTTGGGTTCATTATCAAGTTTCTTCTCTGTAATATGGAGACACAAAGCTGATTCTTTCACACAGTTGTAAAATGTAAATGAAATGATCCACTTGAGACCATTCAGTGAACTAAAGCACATTGTGTACTGTTTTCATTATCATTGTTTATTGTCTAATAGTTATCTGCTAAGGAAGATAAACACTTTTTTTTTAAATCTTTTATAGGAATTGTGAATTTTCTGTTACTTGACAAGAGATTGCTTAAATAAAAAATGTTTAAATTGGGTGTAATGGCACACACCTGTAATCCCAGCACTCTGGGAGAAATAGATTGAGTATCAAAGTTTGAGCCAATACCAGCAATTCAGCAACTTAGTGAAACTGCTTTAAAAGAGAGAGAGAAAGAAAGAGTGAGATAGATTGAGTTATGTATCTCAGTTCAAAACCTTAGGTTTAATTCTAATACTGTGAGAAAGCAAAATTTCGGAAACAACTATTTAAATAGATAAAGATGATTGAAAATAAATCTTACTTTGCTTCTGTCATGTAAGGTACATGAATTACTTAATAATTATGACAAAGATTTTATAATTTGGTTGACCTTTGGAAGGTGAAAATGGAAACAAGAATGAATATAAATTTAAATAGAATGAAAGATCTTTAAATCTGGGTCTGGTTTATTATACAATATTATGACACTGCCAGTCCTATAGATAACCCACTACTATTATGGACTACTGGGCTATATTGGATTATTTTGCTGAATTCGCATATCTACAATAAATATTTAAATGGCAATGGAATACCCTTCTCTGACAAAACTAAACAAAAAAAGGGGAAACAAATGAAGGACCATTTTGCATTTGTATATTCAATGTAGTTAGTATAAATATACAGCTACTTTCTCTTAGTTCAATAAGAATAAAGATTTGTACTAATAGTGTTTGGATGGGATATCATGTCTGCATCTTGCACTATGAATAGCTACTATGAAGACAACAATATGCAATGTGTTAATTATTGTAACTGTCCTATTAATTAGTTTTGAAACTGTCTCATTGATATTTGCTTCTCAATAAAATTTAAAAAAATCTTTGGGATCATGGTAAAGGAGATATATATTTACATATATAAAAATGTTTAAGCTGGGTTTAATGGCACATGCCTGTAATCCCAGAAATCTGGGAGAATTAGGCTGAGTACCTGATAAAGTCCCTTTGTTTGCCTGTAAATAAAAGCAACGAATAATATTTGTTTTAAGAGTTTTATGTTATCTTTCATAGGTTTTTTTGAAATTCCACTAATAATTTAACATCTTGACAAATTCTGTTTTAAAATTGTAGCTGTTATTGTATAACAAAATATTATCTACAGATTGTTCATTTATAATTAAAACATGCTAATTATGTCACTTAACATTGTTTTTTATATTTTATATAACTGTGATAAGAATAGCATTACTATTATAGTGTAGTCTAATTATCTTTATTCTGGCTGACATAAGTAAAATGAAACAATAAGACCATGGAGTCTCACAGGCTGTAGGGATAAGTTGGACAACTGTATCTGGGGACGTGCCGAAATAGGCAGTGCTGGACGTCTAAAGAATGACTTTCTTTCACCCTTTGGTTGCCTGAGATTCTTATTCCTTAAGCTTTGGCCAAAGTTGCATTCTATGCCCAACACTTGGTTTGAGAAGGTAAAATACTTTCCATACAGTAGCAATTACATGCAGAAGAGAGGCAGTTCCCCAAAGAAGGCAAAGAAATACTGACTAGAAAAATATAACCGATACTAACCACTTGATATATTTAAATTAACTATATTCCAATCCTATTTTTATTTTATTGAAGAATGAAAAGCAATGAGACAGCTTCAAATCAAATTAGTAGGACAGATTCAATGATTAACACAGTGCATATTGTTTTTGTAGTGGTATCTTGTTGTACAGGGTGCATACATGATATTCTATTTACAAACACATTAAAGCAGATGCCTCTAATCAATGAATTAAGAGAATGTAGCTGTATAGCTATGTTTTTTAAAAGCTGAATTATAACACAATTTCAATAATTAATACTTTTTACATTGTTATCTTTCTAGTGGTTATCCATAGTACAAGAAGCAGACAAGATATCCTGTCCAAACACTATTAGTGCAAATATTTCTTCTCATAGAATTATGCAAAAGTACTGTATATTTATCCTAACTGTACTGTATATACAAACACAGAATGGTTCTTCCTTTGTATCCCCTTTTTTTGTTTAGTCCTGTCAAAGATAGGTATTCTACTGTCATTCAATTATTATAGGTGCTTGAATTCAGTGAACCAATCCAACACAGTCCAGCAGTTCACAATAATAGTGGGTTATCTGAGGAAGTTGTTGACTAGAGCAATTTACAGCTCAGCTCATTATTATGGCCTTATTTTATATACCTGGTTCTTATACTTTTCTGCTGGATGGTTAAGACTGAGATAAAGCAAGACCTATATAACAAAAAATGTAACTTTTGTATATGATGAAGTCAGTCAAGTGTCCTTGGGGTTTATTCTGTAACCCTGTACCTCATTCTGTAGATCCTTTGTCAGTGTCAGCCATGTGGGTGAGTCATGGCCATTGCTTGGCCAGTTTGTTCCCTGTGAAAGCCTGAGAGAAAGTTTTCTATGTGTCTCGCCTTAGGCACACTATAGATCATTTATCACATTCTTTGGTGGCTCCATAATCTCCTTGATCAGAAAATTTGGGGCACAACTGAGTTCCATGATGTTCAGTACAGGTTCTCCTGTGTCCTGAGTCTTCACTGACTTTGAAAGGCTAGGGCCAAAATGTTGGCTGAACTTGCAGCCTTTCCATTTATCCAAATTTTGATCTGTAAACTTAGATTGTCAACTATCCAGAAGAGAAGCTGATTATTGCCCTGCAACATATGCAGTTCAGTTTACCCTATCAGACTAAATTCTTTTTAGTTGTTGATATACCTTTCTATTTATATTTCTTCTTTTGATTTCTTGTACTAGGGAGACTACATGATATTTGCATATGTGTGTCTGGTTTACTTCACTTATGAGTATATGTTCAAGTGGCATCCACTGAAATATAAATGCTTCAAGTTTATCATTCTTCAAAGCTGAGTAATACTCCATTGTATAAAAATATCACATCTTTGTAACCATTCCTCATGTGATGGGCATCTTGGTTGTTTCCAAGATTTTGCTATCACAAATTGTGCTACTATAAACATAGGTACACACATATCACTATGATACGATGTTTTTAGTTCCTCTGGGAAAATTCCGAGTAGGGGAATAGCCGGTTTGAATGGGATTTCCAGTCCTACTCTTTTGAGGAGTCTCCACACTGACCTCCACAATGGTGGCACCAGTCTACATTCCCACCAGCAGTGGAGAAGTGTTCCCTTTTCCCCACATCCTCTCCAACATTTGTTGTTGGTTGATTTCCTTATGATAGCCATTCTTTCTGGAGTGAGAAAGTGTTGTTTTAATTTGCATTTCACGGACGTCTTGTGATGTGGAGCATTTTTTTTCATATATTTATTTGCTTCTTTAATTTCATCCTCCGAGAAGTGTGTATTCATTTCAGATGCCCATTTCTGGATTGGAACTTTAAATTTAGGGGCCCTAATGTATTTTAGGTCTTTATAAATTCTACAGAGCAGACCTTTGTCTGAGTGCTTATTAATTAAGATTTTTTCCAAATTTGTAAGTTGTCTTTTCACTTTGTTGATAATTTCTTTTGACGTGCAAAAACTTCTCTGGTGCTAGTGTGGGGTGGATGACTCCCCCAACTGCTTGAATTGGAAGTTAGCCAAAATTGTAGTATTAGAAAGGTGACAAGATGAGCACGTAATGCCTGAAAGGGTATCAAAAAAACTTTTATTCATATATCACAATGGTGTATACATAATAATATCTATATATTTTAATAGGACAATGTGTTTTGCTACTTGCATTTTTTTGGTAACATGCATAACATTTTACTCATTCAACTTCTATTGTTTATGGGCTTACTTGTTAAACAAGGTTTAAATATTTAATTTATCTTTCTCTTATTAAATCAGGTATTCTAGCAAGAAACACTAGAGGGCATTCATTCCTCTTTGCAAAGACATTTGTGTGCCATTTTAATATGAAGATGTTCATATATAACACCATCTGTTCTTTTACTTGAGAAATGAAATATGACGTTTTCTACATCTCAGCACATTACTGAGCACTCAAAAATCTAAAGAATAACAACAACAAAATTAATGTATTACAAGGGACAAAAGTACCTAACATACACTAAAGTTAAAATGGGACAAATGCTTTGGTTATTTTTGATGTGACACCATTTCTTTTAAAATATGTCAGCAAAGAATATAAATTATCAAGATTTTAGAATTTGCAGCATATAAAAAATTGCCATAATGTTAAAGTTTGTTTGTTCTAAATTAATGTACATTTTAAAAGTACAATATTAAATAATATAAAGCAGCAGTATAGATAAATTATACATTCCCCTAGTTGTCATTTTATTTATTTATTTATTTTTTCCAGCTGTCATTTTATTATCAGTGATAATATCACTGATATTGTCCTGTTTTTATTTCTGTCCTCAGTGTTCTCATTACTTTTTTTGCTCTTTGTGTAACTTAATCTGTTTATGCATGCATTCAACTCTTTCATTGGGCACATTATGTATAAAGTAATGTTTTGGGTATTGCAAATCTTAAAATACTGTATGCATGCCACAGCAAAACATGTTCACACAATTTGAGACTGTGACTTTTTATCAACTGCTACAGAGATGAAGTAGCAGTTATTTTAGTTTTAATTTCTTTTTTTGATGAATTTATTTTAGATCTGTTCTATAAAACCTTTAACTTCAGCTAGTCAATTGTAACTTATTGATGCTCACACCCTTTCTATCAAGAACTACAATGTACTTTTCACTCTGTAACAGTGTGATTATTCTCTAGAATACTCCAGTAAAGAAGTGGCTGTCTATTTATTGGCTTGATTTTATACTACAATAAATAAAATAGGACTAGGGCTGGGGGAGTAGCTTAGTGGTAGAGCACTTGCCTACAGAGTCCTAAGACTGACTCAACCCTTGTGCTGGAAAAATTAATTAAAACAATGTGAGCATTTTTGTAAATACATGTCCTTATTACAGATGCCTAATACAGAATAATTTAATACAGAATAATGAATTTTGTGAAACTGGTGCTTTCATGTAACATACTTTGATCATTTTCAGTCCCCCACCTCTTCCTTTTTCTTGCTTGTGATCCTGTTTCTTTTCTCTAAGAACCTGCCTTCTGGTTTCCTATCATCTCTCATTTATTTTATTTACTTATATTTTACTTAGTAGTTAATTTACTTGTATTTTATTTTTTATTTTTATTTATTTATATTTTATGTTTCTCATAAGAAAAAATACGCAGTCTGAGTCTGGCCGATTTTACTGAGTATGATGGTCTTGAGTTCCACCCATTCCCATACAGATGACAAGGTTTAATTTTCCTTCATGGCTAAATAATCTTTGTATATTAGTGATTACTAAAGAAAACAGACTTAATGCAACATACACAAATATATGAGAATTTCTAAAATCTACTTACAATAGCTGCCCACAGGGTAAAGTGTGAAAGCCTGACAAAGGCCTTTCTGTACACTGGGGATCCAAAGTATCCAGTCAAAGGCCTGGAGCTCAGTATAGTATTCCAGGTGAGTCTCTACCAGGTGGCCACAGTGTCACCTGTGATGGAAGCTGAGGGGTCTTCACACGAAGACTGAAAGTATTGGAGCCTGAAGAGTTTGAACTGAAAGCCAGAAGACGACATCCAGTGTAAAGCAAAGACTGGAGCTCCTTTAAGGGAAACAGAGGCAGTCCTTTCCTCTTCATTTCCCCTTTTATACCATTCTAGTGATACTCCCTCCTCGGGTGGGTTTTCCATGTCTAGGACTATTCTGATCCAATTTAGTTGGGTGTTACTCAAGATGACATGATCAATCGATCATCACAACCATCACTTATCAGCTTGACAACCACATACATATCTTTAGGCATAGTTTCTCCTTCCTTCCTTCCTTCCTTCCTTCCTTCCTTCCTTCCTTCCTTCCTTCCTTCTTCTTCCTTTCTTTTCTTTTTTCAGAACAGGGGATTGAACATAGGCCCTTGTGCTTGCCAGGCAAGTGCTTATTCTACTGAGCTATCTCCTTGGCCCTAGTCATAATTTCTATATAAAAATATAACTTCATAATTATACTTAACACATAACTATCCTGAATGCAAAAGAAAATGCTCTAATCCTCTCCCCAGAATAGAAGACAAATTTTCTTCAGATGATGCTTACTCTTAACATTTCATAACTGGGCCAGGTGTGGTGGCGCATGCCTGTAATCCCAGTACTGGGGAGGCTGAAGCAGGAGGACTGTTGTGAGTTCGAGACCAGCCTGAGGTACAAAGTGAGCTTAAGGCCAGCCAGAATTGCATAGTGAGACCCTGTCTCAAAAAGACAAAAAAAGTTCATAACTTGAACATTGTAACAAATTTACTGTTATAATGCTTAAAAGCAAATACTAAATCTATTTGTAAACTGGAATCATATTACATTGGAATTATTACAATTACTATATTCTCACATTTTTTTTTTTTTTTTTTTTTTTCAGAAGCGGGGATTGAACTCAGGCCTTTGCACTTGCCAAGGAAGTGCTTATTCTACTGAGCCATCTCCCCGGCCCACTACTGTTACAATTATAATCCTCATTTTTGTACCTAATCATTGGAGCATTGTTAATATTTAGAACTATCTTCTTCTGCTACCTATTCTGTATTGCCTTGGCCTTCAGCAAATACCTCAGTAGATTTTTATTCTTTCTCTGCTAGGACGATCTATACCTTATTGCTGAGGCTTCTGGACCATTTCTCATTCTGTCTGGATCAGGTTGTAGTTTCCCATTGACCTTACTCATGGCATGGTTGGTGTATCAGGAGGTATCCCGTATCATTTCTTTCCTCTTTTGTGGAGTAATAGTCTAATTTCCCTTAATAGTGTAGATCAATCATCCCCATAAACACAGTAAGTCCCTTTTTAGCTCATTTCCTCAGGGGCATGCGGAGACTAAAATGACCAGCAAGAAGTCTTAGCTTCCAGTTCGATGGTATTATTGTACTTCCTGGTACAAGATTTCTTCCTCAGCAACTAAGACTTCTAAGCCAGAAGAACATAAGGTTGTTGGAAAATGAAGCAGAAGTTTTGATAGTACATCACCATGAGTGATGGTCAGTCATACCATTCTTATACCTCCTCCTCCTCTTGATTTCTGGACCCATGAATCCTGGCTATGGGGGACACAGTACCATATAGTGGATCCTGAGTCACTTGCTCCAGACCTGCAAGCTATTGCCAGCTAACTGGCCCTGTAACTGTGTCTTCAAAAGACCATTTCACCTCTCTAACCATCCAGCTTCATTGGTTGATAAGAAACATCATGAGACCAATGAATTCCATGAGCCTGAGCCCATTGTCTCACTTCTTTGGCCATAAAATATGTACCTGGCTTAGAGGCATGCTGTGTGGCATTCCATGATGGTGGATAAGGTATTATACAAGTCTGTGAGTGGCAGTTTTGGCAGAAGCATTGCGTGCAGGGAGGGCAAACCAATACCCCAAATGTGTCTATGCCAGTAAAGACAAAAAATGCACAGTCATTTCCATGATGGAAACAGTCCAATATAATCAGTCTACCTCTAGACTGCAGGCTGATCACCTCAGGGAATGGTGCCATATCAGGGACTCAGCATTACTCTTTGCTCCTTGCATATTGGGCATTCAACAGTGGCTGTAACCAGATCAGCCTTGGAGACTGGGAGTCAGTGTGCTGAGCCCATGCATAACCTGTTTCTGCCACCATGGCCACTCTACATGTGCCCATTTGACAGTGATGGTGGCTTCAGAAAGAGGTTTGGGAAACAAATATTTTTACATCCTTTATATGTATGTGGAGGTGTATCCAAGTGCCTCTTCCCCAATATCTTTTTTTAAAAAATGTATTTAGTACAGGGTGTACAGGGCATATTGGGTCTCACTATGTAGATTGGATTCACAGTGATTCTCCTGTTTTTAACCTCCCAAGTGCTGGGATTACGGGTGAAGGCCATCACGCTCAGTCTCAATTACTGTCCCAGTGCACCCTGGAGGTGGAACCTGAACTGTAGCCTAGGGTTCGAACCCCGGCTGCTGTGCTCTGCCTAAGCAGGCACTTTAATCTGCTGAGCTATCTGACTGACCCTTCTTCCCCAAATATCTTTACCACCAATTTTCCAAACATGTTCCTTGAAAGTTCTTGACCATTTGGCCAGATGATTGGTTACAGCCTATGTATCATTATATAGTCACACATCTGGCCATTGCTCCTTCCAAGCAAAATGTACTTCCATGTGCACTGCTCAAAGTTCTAATATCCTGGAGAGGGCCTGTAGTGCTGCAGCTGTCCGATTGTGTGTGATGTCTGCATAACAGCAGAACCATCTGTCAGTCAAGCCCTAGACTACTTTTCCTCTGTCAGCTAATCATTTCATTCGCCCAATAAGGCCATAAGTGTGTGCTGGGAAGCAGAAAACAATACAGCAGGAGTAAGAGCCATGGGAAAATACTTACCTTCTTCATGTAACTTACTTGTAACCTCTGGGCCTGCTCTGGCTTGTCCATGTATATACCATTTCCATTTAATAATAGACTGGTACTATGCACGTCTAACCTTATGACTCAGTGGATAAGATGATACCTAGCTCATGATAAGCAACTTAGGTCACATGGTAACTAAGTGTCCATGATTAAATGTTCAGTTTCCACTAAGGTCCAGTAGCAGGCCAAGAGTTATCTTTTAGACAGTAGTTGTCTACGAATGAAAACAGAGCACCTACCAGAGACTTCAAATGCCTCTCTTCTTGCTACAGACATTGGATCTGCTAAAGCACATGACCTAAGTGACAGAGCAGTATCCTGGACCTGTTGTAGAGCCTTTACTTGTTCTGGGTCCCCCTCAAAACTAGCAGCTTTCTGAGTTACTCAGTAAATAAGCTGGAGCAAAACACCTCAGTGAGAAATGTGTTGCCTCCAAAATCCAAATAGGACCACTAAGCACTGTGACTTTTTCTTGATTGTAGGGGGAGCCAGATGTAACAGTTTATCTTGTAGCTTAGACAGTAGCCCTCTATGCCCCACACCACTGGACTCTTAGAAATTTCACTGAGGTAGAAGGAGCTCGACATTCAGGTGGATTAATTTCTCATCCTCTAGCTCTCAAGGGCTTACTGATAAATCCAGTGTGGTTGCCATCCCCTACTCACTTGGCCCGATCAACATAACATCATCAATGTAATGGGCCAGTAAGTACCTTATGGGAGAGAAAGGCTATCAAGCTCCCTCCAAACTGTGTTTCTTGTGACAGGGCTGGAGATTCAATGTGACCCCAAGGCAGGGTAGTGAAGGAATATTGCTGGCCTTGCCAGCTGAAAGCAAATTGTTTCTCATGGGCCTTATTGCTAGGTATGGAGAAGACATTTTCCAAATCAACAGTTGCACACCAAACACCAGGAGGTGTATTAATCTGCTCAAGCAAGGAAACAACATATGGTACAGTGGCTACAGTCAGAGCCAACACTTGATTGAATTTATAGTAATCTAGCCCAGTTCTCCAAGACCCATTGTGCAGGCTAAATGGGAGAATTAAACGGAGATGTGGTGGGGACCACTACCCACCCATACTTCAATTCCTTAATAGTGGCTTTAATCTCTGCAATTCCTCCAGGGATGAAATACTCTTTTTAGTTTACTAGTTTATCAGGCAAAGGCAACTCCAATGGCTTCCATTTGTCTCTCCACCCATAGCAACTATCACAGTGCCAGTTAAGGAACCAAAGTAAGGACTGTGCTGAGTTTTAAGTGTATATATCTCAATCATGGATTCCGGGAGCAGGAGAAAATGATAATATCATTGAGGACCTATTGGGCCCATTGGAAGTAAGACCTTTGCTAAAACTCTGTTTATCACCTGACTTCCATAGGCCCTATACTTAAAAAAAAAAAACTTATTTATTTATTTTTTACATTGTACATTGTTATCTTCTTAGTGCTTATCCATGGTACAAGAAGCAGACAGGATACCTGGCCAAACACTATTAGTACAAATCTTTCTACTCATTGAATTAAGTGAAAGTAGCTGTATATCTATCCTAACTATTCTGTATATACAAATACAAAATGGTCCTTCTTTGCATATCTTTTTTTTTTTTTGTTTAGGCCCATCAGAGATGGGAATCATTATTATCTAAATACTATAGGTGTGTGAATTAAGCAAAACAATCCAACACAGTCCAGCAGTTCACAATAGTAGTGGGTTATCCACAGAAGTTGTTGATTTGAGCCTTTCACAGCTCAGCATATTATTATGACTTTACTTTATATACCTCATTTTTATATTTTTCTACTGGATGGTTAACACCAAGATAAAGCAAGACCTATATAACAAGAAATGAAACTTTTGTATCTGATAATGTCAGTCATGTACCCTCAGGATTTATTCTGTAACCCTGCACCGCACTTTGTAGATCCTTAGCCAGTGTCAGCCTTGTGGATGAGTCATGGCCATTGTTTGACCAATTTGCTCTCTGTGAAAGCCTGAGACACAGTTTTCTCTCCATGTGACTCTCCTTAGGCACACTCTATATCATCAATCGCTTTCCTCTGTGGCCCCATAATCTCTTTAATAAGAAAATTAGGGACACAACTGAGTTATGTGATGTTACAGTACAGGTTCTCCTACGTCCTCAGTCTTCACTGACCTTGAAAGGCTAGGGCCAAAATGTGGGCTGACCTTGTAGCCCTTCCTGTTCTATAATTTTAGATCTGCAAACTTAAGTTGTTAACCTTCCAGAAGAGAAGCTTATTATTACCCTGCAACATATGAAGTTCAGGTTACCCTAACTATCTGTCTAAGTAACAAACATCTTAGGCATAACATGGAACAAGTATTGTCCATCAAATATTGATATGGTCGACTCCCTATAGAATAAGAAGAAAAAAATAGGAATAAATACTAACATATTTTTACACAGATATTTAGAAATCTAACCATATACAACATTGTAGCAGGACACTCCTGTAACATCTTTTTCTTGTGTCTTTTACTCATTTATTACACTTTATTTAAAGTAAAAAGAAAAGAAAAGAAAAATTTTTACTTGAGAGACAGTATGGTAATAATTGGTATGTCATGGCAAGAAGTACGTATTGAGAAGAGCAGAATGACAGGCATTCCAAGCGTGACCCTTCTATTACACTTTGCTATCTTCAGTGCAGCTGCTTGGTTCACAGGTATCAGCATGTATAGTTAGTCAGGGTGAGAATCATGCGAATTAACTGCTAGTTTCCAAAACCTGCTGATGTTTCTCAGGATCATTGCCTTACCCATCTTGTGCATATAAAAGTATGGCTTTGCCCATGTCATGTTTCCCAGCATTTCTCCTTGCCCTCACCTTGTCCAGTCCTCAAGTTCTCCCTTTCCTTTTAATTGTGTTATGTGCTTTCCTTTTAATTGTATTTCTTCTTTTGAGTTCTTATACTAGGAAGACTATACGATATTTACAGATATGGGTCTGGTTTATTTTGCTTATAAGTATATCTTCAAGTGGCATCCACTTAAATATGAAGGCTTTGAGTTTATCATTCTTTATAGCTGAGTATTTCTCCATTATATAAAGATACCATATCTTTTTCAACTATTCCTCATGTGACAGGCATCTTGGTTGTTTGCAAGATTTGGCTATCCAAATTGTGCTGCTATAAACATAGGTACACATATATCACTATGATATGACGTTCTCAGTTCCTAAGGGAAAATTTCCAGTAGAGTTATAGCTGGCTTGAATGGGATTTCCAGTATAGCTTTTTAAGGAGTCTCTGCAATGATTTCCATAATGGTTGCACCAGTCTACATTCCCACCAGTGGTGTAGAAGGGTTCCCTTTTCCCCACATCTTCGCCAACATTTGTTGTTTGTGGATTTCTTTATGATAGCCATTCTTTCTGGGGTGAGATGGTATCTCAGTGTTGTTTAAATTTGCATTTCACAGATGGCTAGTTATATGGAACATTTTTTCATATATTTATTCGGTTCTTTAATTTTGTCCTCTGAGAAGTGTGTGTTCATCTCAGATGCACATTTCTGGATTGGGTCTTCAAATCTACTGGCCCTAGTGTTTTTTTAGGTCTTTATAAATTATAGAGAGCAGACCTTTGTCTGAATTCTCATTACTTAAGGTTTTTTCCAAATTTGTGGGATGTCTTTTCACTTTGTTAGTAAGTTCTTTTGACATTCAAAAACTTCTCAATAAGCGGTGGTACCAGTTGTTAATTCTTTCAAGTATTACCCTTGTGATTTGATTTTTGTTCATGAATCCTTTCCCTACCCCTATGTCTTCAAGAGTTCCTCTTTCTTTTTCAGGAGACTTAGTGTTTCTGTTTTAATGTTTAGATCTTTAATTCATTTTGATGTTAGCTTAGTGCATGGTGATAGACCTGGGTCAAATTTTAGTTTTGGCATGTAGAAAGCCAGTTTTCCAGCACCATTTGTTAAAGAGAATATATTTCTCTCAATAAGCATGTTTAGCCCTTTTGTTGAAGATCAGGTGCCTGAGTGTGTTCATAGAGGCCTCTGCATCTTCTAATCTATTACATTGTTCCTCAGGTCTATTTCGTTGCCAATCCCATGCTGATTTTGTCACAGTAGCTTTGTAGTATAATTTCAAGTAAGGAAATGAAATGTCTCCTGCCTTGTCTTTGTTGGCCAGGATTGCCTTTGCTATTCTAGGTCTTTCCTTGTTCCAAATAAATTTTAGGAACAATTTCTCTAGGTTTGGGAAGCATGTTGGTGGTAGTTTGATAGGGATTGCATTAAATCTGTACAACAATTTTGGGAGTATGGTCATCTTCACGATGTTGGTTCTTCCTATCCTGGAACAGGGAACATCTTTCCATTTTCTGAAATGCTCTACAATCTCTTTTTTCAGAGTGCTATAATTTTCCTTGAAAAGATCTTTGACTTCTTTAGCTAGATGAATTCAATGGTATTTCATTTTCTACGGTGCTATTGTAAAAGGTATTGTTTCTCTAATTTCCCCCTCAGTGTGTTTGTTATCTGTGTAGAGGAATGATATTGACTTTTGGGTACTGACTTTGTATTCTGCTATGTATGCTACTGAATTTGTGTATCAATTCTAGTAGCTTGTTGGTGGAGTTTTTGGGTTTTCCAATAAAGTATAATGTCATCTGAAAACAATTATAATTTAAGTTCTTCTTCACCTATTCTTACTCCTTTTATTTCTCCATCTTGTCTAATGACTCTAGCTAATGATTCCAGAACTATATTGAATAGGAGGGGTGATGGAGGACATCCTTGTCTTGTACCAGATCTAGAATAAAAGATTTCAATTTTTCCCCATTTAGAGTTATATTAGCCATTGGGTTATCATAGATGGATTTTATCAAGTTAAGGTAGCATCTATGTATTCCAATTTTCTGCAGGACTTTGTGTATGAATGAGTGTTGGGATTTGTCAAAAGCTTTTTCTGCATCAACAGAAATGGTCTTGTGGATTTTTAGATTTTTCTCTGTTGGTATAGCATATTGTGTTTATAGATTTTTGAATACTGAACCATCCCGGAATTCCTGGGATGAATCCTACATGCACATGGTATGTGATTTTCTGGATGACTTGCTGTATTCTATTTACTAAGATTTTATTGAGGATTTTTGCATCTATGTTCATGAGGGAGATTGGTCGGTAGTTCTCTTTTTCAGTTGTCTTTCCCTGTTTTTTGTATGAGTATAATACTTGTCTCCAGAAATGATTTTGGGAGAACTGCTTTTTTTTCAATTTCGTTGAAGAGTTTGAGGAGTGTAGGGATTATATCTTCTGTAAATTTCTTGTAGAATTCAGCTGTGATTCCATCAGGACCTGAACTGTTCTTTATTGGTAGGCTTTTTATTACATTTCGTATTTCACTGGCTGACATTGGGTTATTAAGAATTGTTATATCTTCTTGATTCAGTTTTGGTAATTTTCATCTTTCTAGGAATCTGTCCATTTTGACTTTGTCTTCCTTCCTTTTTTTTTGGATTCATTCCTGTATTGCATTCTTATTTGTCCTTTCTTTTTAAAAAAATTAATATTTTTGATAGATTGCAAACTAAATATAAATTATTTACAAACATAAATGTATAATCCCAGCACTCGGGAGGCTGAGGCAGGAGGATTGTTGTGAGTTCGAGACCAGCCTGAGCTACAAAGTGAGCTTAAGGCCAGCCTGAACTGCATAGTGAGACCCTGTCTCAAAAAGACAAAAAAAAAAAAACAAAAACAAAAAAAACAATAAAATTTGTCCAAAATAAAAATGAAGAAAGAATTTACAGATCAGTTATAATATTTTACTGTGTCAAAACCAAGAACCTTATACTCATATAATTAGAATTATCCTTCTGGATGATTCACAACCTAAATTTTCAGATCAAAAATTGGAGAAATGGAAGGACTGTGAGGTCAACCAACATTTTGGCCTTAGCCTTTCAAGGTCAGTGAAGACTCAGGACATAGAAGAACCTGTAGTGTAACATCATGGAACTCAGTTGTGCCCCAAATTTTATGATCAGGGAGATCAGGGAGCCACAGAGGAATGTGATCGATGATCTATAGTGTGCCTAAGGAGAGTCACATGGAGAGAAAACCTTCTCTCAGGCTTTCACAGGGAACAAACTGGTCAAGCAATGGCTGTGACTCATCCACATGGCTGACACTAACAAAGGATCTACAGAGTGAGGTACAGGGTTACAGAATAAACCCTGAGGGGACTTGACTGACTTCATCATATACAAAAGTTACATTTTTTGTTTTATAGGTCTTGCTTTATCTTGGTCTTAATCATCCAGCAGAAAAGCATAAAAATGAGGTATATAAAATAAGGCCATAATAATAAGTTGAGCTGTAAATGGCTCTAGTCAACAACTTCTTCGGATAACCCACTATTATTGTGGACTGCTGCACTATGTTGGAATGTTTCTCTGAATTCAAGCACCTATAATAATTGAATGACAATGGAACACCCATCTTTGACAGGACAAAACAGAAGAGGGGGATGCAGGGGAAGAACCATTCTGTGTTTGTATAAACAGTACAGCTAGGATAGAGATTCAGTGCTTTGGCGTAATTCTATGAGAAGAAATATATGCACTAATGGTGTTTGGATAAGATTTCATGTCTGATTCTTGTGCTATGGATAACCACTGGGAAGCTAACAGTGTAAAAAGAATTAGTTATTGAAACTGTAGTATATTTCAGCTTTGGAAAAAAAGGTATGCAGCTACATTCTCTTAATTTATTGATCAGAAGCCGCTGCTGTAATAGTATTTGTGCATGGAGTGTCGTGTATGCACCTTGTGTATAAATTGTTGAATCTGTCCTACTGATTTGATTTGGAACTGTCTCATTGCTACTTGTTCTTCAATAAAAAAAGAAGAATTCTCAAAGTAGAAAAGAATAGGCAATAAATATTTAAAATTTCTGAATTTAGTTTAACTTATAATACCACATTTCCAAGAAAAATGAACCTTTCTCACAAGAAATTTAAATAAAATCCTACCAAGGAACACAAAAATGAAATTGTCCAAAACTTATTGTATAGAAAAAAACGATTAAAGCATATACATAAAAATATTAGCTATAGAAAACAAAATTAAATAGCATCTTATTCCACATCAGAAAGAAAAGAAACGACCAAGTGTGTAAGAAATTAAAGTAATTAAAGGACTGAAAAAAATAAATTCTATCCTCTTTGATTTTTATACTTAGAAAACATACTTTTGAAAAGTAAAATATTTTCTAGTTATATAAACTTGAAATATTTTAATATGTCAGGATGTAGCATATTGGAAATAACAAAGAGCATAATTCAAAAGGCAAGAGAAGTTGCTATATGCTCCTCTATAAACAAGAAGGAGCTCTCAAAGTGATAGTTATGCAGGACTATATAAAAATATTAGATGAATCTTTATTTAAAAGGTCATGGAAGATTTCTATGAAACAGTACCAATCTTATGTCAGGTTATATATGTATTTTTTTCATATATATATATGTGTGTATATGTGTATAAAAGACAGGGAAGAAGTAATATAAAGTCAAAAGAAAATGGAAATGTATTTTTTAAAGTTTCTAATATTAGGAAATGATATCATCAGAGGTCTTTTAGATAAATTATAATTCAAAAACATAGTGTAAATCTTAAAATAATTAAGATTCAGCAATATTCAGAAAATTAAATACTAATTAATTTAAAATTAAATGTTTCAAAACAATTGAATGAAGAAAAAGTTTTCATGATAGTAAAGAAGTACTAAGAATAAAATGTAAGATAAATGCTGGAATGACAAATAAATGACCATAACTTTGGGGACAGGATATTGCACAAAGTTCTAGTGTGTTGTGGACATGGATAATGATCATGAGAATTACTGGTGGCCACATGTCATTTGTAGGACTGAGATACAGCTATTTCCTTGAAATCCATCCTGTAGAACCCATATGGAATCATGACATATGGTGCAAGAGAAGTACATTTTAGTGTGCTGATAGAAATATTTTGCTGCTGTACACAAAAGAATAACTGAAAGAATACTATTGTATACCTGTTATTCTCCTGCACCTAATTGTTTGATCTGTTTGGTGAGTTGTTGCCATTCTCGTTCATGGGGTTCTGATCATTTTGCTCCCTCTCTAGAACATCATTGAGTAGTCTGTGTAGGCTTGGCTTTGTCATCATGAAATTCTGTAGTTGTTCTTTGTCATGGAAGTACTTTACTTATCCATTATACTTGAAAGTTTTGCAGGGTATATCAGTCTAGGTTGGAATTTGTTTTCTTGCAAGACTTGAAGTACTTTGCTCCATGCTCTTCTTGACTTGGTGGTTTGTGAAGAGGAATCTGCCATTATTCTGATGGGTTTTCCTTTAAATGTGATCTGTTTCTTTAGTGGCTTTTGGTATACTGTTCCTGTGCTGAATTTCTGGGATCTTATGTCTGGGAGTAGTTTTATGTTATTGGGAGTTCTATATGCTTTGGTTACCAAATGTCAGATTGTTGCTCCATATTTGGGAAGTTTTCTTTTACTTCTGCCCATATTCTTTTTATATCATTTGTATTGACTCCTTCCTTCTCATTGATGCCCATTAGTCTCACATTGTTCATCTTTGCATCATCTTGCAGCTGTTGAATTATTTTTTTTTCCTGCATCCTAGTTGTTTTTAAGAGATCTTTGCTTACTTTTTCACTAGCTGCAATGGTGTCTTTAAGGTCAGAAAGTCTATTTTCACTTGCACTCAAATGGATTTGCCAGCTTGTGATTGAGGTTTTAATTTCCTGTATATCACTTTTTTTCTGTATATCACTTTGAATCTGGTTCATATGTTCTATGTCTTTCCTATATTGCTTATTCAGGGGTTCCATCATTTTTATATTCTGCTCTATTTTTTATCAGTGTATTCTTTAGAAGCTCTTATTACTTCTTTGATTATAGTTATCACTACTTTTCTTACCTCAGAAATTATTTCTAATCTGATTTCTTCTATACCTTTCTTCAGTTGTTTTTTTATTTCCAATGCTATTATTTCAGGTGTGTGATGTCCAATTTCCTCTATACTGGTGTCATCTGCATTTGTATTGGGTGGACTGGGGACCTGAGACTGCTTTTTGTTTCTTCTCTTTGTCATTTTGTATACAACTGACTTTGGACTTTTGGTGTAGAGCTTAGATAGAATTATTACCCTAGCATCAGGTCAGGATCTAGGAAGTTCAACCTCCTCCAGGTGGGTGTGGCTTGAATCTGGCTGCTGTGCTCCACTTCTTCCTGCTGCAGCCTTACAGGTGAACCCTTTGTGTCACTCTGGCAAGACGTTCTGCTCCTGAATCAGGTGGGTGGGTCTTTCCTCTAGCCTCTTTGCAGGGAGTTCTGCTGAAGGGTTCCTCGCTGGGCCTGTGCTCTGCATCAGATGATGATCCTGTGGCCCCATGTCTAACTGACATGCCAGGCCTGTGCTCTGGGTCTATTCAGGATCTGGTGGCCTGGGCGGTCTCACTTTGTGTCTTTCTTTCTGTAGCAAAAAGATTCTCAAAGTAGCTTTTGATAATCTGAATTTCCTCTTGGTCTGTGGAGATTACACCCTTTTCATTCCTTATTGCTTATATTTGAATTTTTTTCTTTCCTCCTTTTGATGAGGTTAAGCTAGGAGCTTATGATTCATTAATTCTTTGAACTGTTTTCTTTGTCTCAATTGAATTAATTTCTGCTCTAATCTTTATGATTTCTTCCCGTCTTTGGGCTCTGTGTTTTGTTTGCTTTTCCTTCTCGAGATGTTGGAAGTGCAGCATTAGGGTGTTTATTTGTTCCCATTCTGTTTTCCTAATGTGTGAGTTTACATATATGAATTTCCCTCTGAATACTGCTTTCATTGCATCCCGTAAATTCTGATAAGTTGCGATTGAATTGTAGATATTATTGAATTTCTTGTTTAATTTCATCTGTGACCCATTGATTGCTGAGTAGGGTATTGTTTAATTTCCATGTATTAAGCTGGTTTTTCTGGTTTCTTTGTTGTTTATTTCCAGTTTCATTGCACTGTGGTCAGATAATATGCATGGGATAATTTATCTTTTCTTGTATATACTTAAGCATGACCTATGGACTATTATGTGATCTATTTCAGAAAATGACCCATGTGCAGCTGAAAAAAATGTGTATTCAGCTGTGGTTGGGTGGAACACTCTGTATATGTCCATCAGGTCCATTTGTTCCAAGGTCTGGTTCAGTTCTCCTACCTTTTTTGCTACTTTTTTTGTCTGGTTTACCTATCTTTTTGAGATAAGGGGCTGTTAAGGTCTCCTGTTAAGATTATGGTCTTGGATATTAGATTTTTCATGTCCATTAAGGTTTGTCTCAAATAGTTGGGTGCTCCTGTGTTTTGTGTGTATACATTTATGAGTGTTAACTTTTCCTCTTGAATTTTTCCCCTAACCAGTAAGTAGGGGCCTTGTTTATTTTGTTTGACCCTTCTTGGTTTGAAGTTGAGCCTGTCTAAGAACAGGATTGCTTCTCCTGATTTTTTCTCAGGTGCTGGGGCATGTAGTACTGTTTTTCATCCTTTGACTTTAAGCCTATGAATGTCTTACTGAGTTAAGTATGTTTCTTGTATACAGTATACTGTTGGATTTTGTTTCCTAATCCACTGTGCCACTCTATTCTCTTAATGGGTGAACTGAGTCCATTTACTTTGATGGTTATAATTGAGATGTGTTGACTTATGATTGATATGTTATTTACTTGGTGTTGTTTACTCCTTTTGGTCCTGTGTTTAATTGTTTGCCCTATTGAGTGAGTTCCTTTTGTTCTTGTTCATGGAATTCTGATCATTTTGTTCCCTCTCTAGAATGTCTTTCAGTAGTCTTTGTAGTGTTGGCTTTATCATCATGAAATTCTTCAGTTATTCTTTGTCATTGAAGTATTTCACTTCTCCTTCAAACTTGAAAGAGAGTTTTGCAGGGTATAGTAGTCTGGGCTGGAATTTGTTTTCATAGAGGACTTGAAGTACTCTGCTCCATGCTTTTCTTGCCTTCATAATTTGTGAAAAATTTGCAATTATTTTTTCCTGGGTTTTCCTTTGAATGTGATCTGCTTCTTTTCTCTAGCAGCTTTCAGTATATTATTCTTGTGTTAGCTTTCTGGGATCTTGACTATTATGTGTCTTGGTGTGTTTTTAGGTGGGTTGAAGTTATTTGGCATTCTGTATGCTTCAGTTTCCTGAATATTAGATTGTTTCCTCATATTTGGGAATTTTTCTGTCATTACTTCTGCCCATATTCTTTTTATATCATTTGTATTGGCTCCATCATCCTCACTGATGCCTATTAGTCTCACATTGTTCATCTTTGCATCTTCTTGCAGGTGATGAATTATTTTTTCCTGCATCCTATTTGTTTTTAAGAGATTTTTTTCTTACCTTTTCACAAGGTACACCAGCATTTTCAAGATCTGAAACTCTGTCTTCACTTTCACTCAAACAGTTTTTCAGGCTTGTGATTGAGATTTTAAGTTCCTGTATGTAGGAAAGAGATTGATGATCTATAGTGTGCCTGGGGAGAGTCACATGGAGAGAAAACTTTCTCTCAAGCTCTCACAGAGAGCAAACTGGTCAAGCATTGGCTGTGACTCATTCTTATGGATGACACAGACAAAGGATCTACAGAGTAAGGTACAGGATTACAAGATAAAGTCTGAGGGGACTTCACTGACCTCATCAGAAACAAAAGCCATATCTTTTGGTATATAGATCTTGCTCTAGCTCAGTCTTAATCATCAAGCAGAAAATTATAAAAATGAGGTATATAATGCGGGACCATAATAATAAGTTGAGCTGTAAATGGCTACAGTCAACAACTTCTTCAGATAACTCACTATTATTGTGGAATAGTGGACTGTGTTGGATTGTGTCGCTGAGTTCAGGCACCTAAATTGGTTTAATGACAATGGAGTGCCCATCTTTGACAGGTCTAGACAAAGAAAGGGGTATACAAAGGAAGAATCATGATGTGTGTGTATAAATAGTACAGTTAGGATAAATATGCCGTGCTTCTACATAATTCTATGAGAAGCAAGATTTGCACTAATAGTGGTTGGACAAGATATTATGTCGGCTTCTAGTACTATGAACAACCACTAGGAAAATAACAAGGTAGAAAGTATTAATTATTGAATCTGTGATATAATTCAGGTATAAAAAATAAGTAAATAGCTACACTCTCTTAATTCACAGATTAGAGACATCTGCTATAATAATGTCTGTAAGTATAATATCATGTATGCACCTTGTATGATACCAAAACATTATAAAAACAGTTAAGTGTATTAATTTATCGAATCTGTCCTGTTCATTTGTCTTGAAACTGTCTCATTGCTATTTGTTATTCAATAAAATAAAAAATTCTATTTCTTTCCTGTATTGCTCATTCAAGGTATCAATCATTTTTCTAATCTCTATTTTTTTAATCAATGTCTTCTTTAGAAGCAGTTATTAATTCTTTTAGTGCAGAGTTTTTTTTCAGATTGGGTTTCCTGCATATGTTTCTGTATTTGATTCTTTAGAAGCTATGAATTCAGAGATTTCTTGTTTTATTTCAGAAATTAATTCTCCTGAGTTCCTTTATATCATTTTGCTGTTGTTTTTTTTACTTTTTTTCGCCCAGGTACCAAATTTCTTTATTTGACGGAATTAAAGAATTAAGTAGATGTTCTGGTACAGTTTACAGAAAAGGTTAAGGTAGCCCCAACATGCATGTGCTGCCTTGGTGACATTAGCTCTTATTGTCACTGCTCCCCAGGGTATGCTTGTCAAAGAGGTACTCGCCAAGCCGTACTGAGGTCTCCCATCTTGTGTAGATTGGTCACGTGGTCACCCAGCTCTTTGATGGCCTTCACCTGCTCATCCAGGTAGTGTGTCTTGATGAAGTCACACAGATGGGGGTCATTCTTATCAGTGGCCAGCTTACGCAGCTCCAGGAGGGACTGATTCACACTCTTTTCCAAGTGCGCACTCCATCGCATTCAGCCCAGTCTCCCAGTTCTTACGGTCTGGTTTCTTGATATCCTGAAGGAAGATCCAGCCACCGCGCTGGTTTTGCAGCTTCATCAGCTTCTCAGCGTGTTCTCTCTCCTCCTGAGATTGGTGAAGAAAGTATTTCACGAAGCTTTTCAAAGCCACATCATTGTAGTCAAAGTAGTAAGACATAGACAGGTAGATGTAGGAGGTGTAGAGCTGCAGGTTGATCTTGCGGTTGAGGGCGGCCTCGGTGTCCTGGTGGTAGTTCTGGCGCACTTGCGAGGGTGAGGCGGTCGTCATGGTGGTGGCGGGCAAGGCTGGGCTGCAGCAGCGATGAGGGCGAGGGCGGGTGAAGGCCGGGCTCTGTTCAAGCACTGTTGAAGGAGGAGACCACAGCGACGCTCAGCGGAGAACCTTTTTTTAACGTCTGACACTATTAATTCATATATTTCAGCTGAGCTAGTGTCCTTTGCACTTGTTCTGTGTGGGCTTGAGGCCTGAGATTGCATTTTTCTCCTTGTTTTTATCATTTCATAAAGCAGTGACCTCTGACTTTTGATGTAGAGCTTTGGTGCAGTTATAACCTTAGCACCTATTGAAATTCTGGAGCAGCTCTATTAAGTTTGAGTTTATCTAGTTATGTCTGGCTTGGGTCTACATGTTGTGTTCAGCTCTTTTGTGCTGCAGCCCTTGGAAGTGACCGTGTTGTGTCCCTCTGGCACAACTGTGAGCCTGTGGTTCCCCTCTCTTGTGCCCGTGGCCCAGGGGACCCAAGGGAGCACAGAAGTTCTCCCACACACTAGTGGGGCCTGGGCTTGGGCTGGGTTTGGGGGTCCTGAGAGCATTGCAGAAGTTGTTACTCACTTGGTGGATATGGGGGCAGGGCCTCTGGAGGCAACCCGAGGGCATGGCAGAGGGTCTCACTCATGCGGTGTGCCTGGGTTTTGGTCCTGAGATGTCCCCCAGGTGCAGGGCAGCCCTACCCTTACTGGAGGGACAAAATTATGTTTTAGATCCCATGCAACAAGTGTTAGTTCACAATCAGTGCCCAGTGGTCCCTGAACTATCTAATCATTCCCTTTCTCCAATGTGTGATAACTTGGAAAAAAAGGTCCCTTTGGTGAAAGATGAAGGATTGACCATAAAAATTTTTAGTGCACCAGAGTTCTTCTCTGAGTGGGCCTAACCCTTACTTTCATTCAAAGGGTTCTGAGTCTACAAACTGGCTCAAATATGTTCCTGGTTCTTGGGCCATGATTTCCCGTTTGAACTACAACTTGAAGTAGGTTTCTGAAATCTTGTGTCTGTAGCTAAAACAGAGGTGACCTCCTTTCAGGAACCACTTAAGACACTTTAAAATTTTTTATGTGCGCTTGGAGCTTGGAATTTAAATCTTTGAACTCTATTTTCCTTTAATAATTTGTCTTCACAGTCAGAATTTAAATTTTTTATGGACATTTTCTTATTGTCTTTCTTCACTTGCTTGTCCGGAGAGTCTACGACCAACCAGATAGCATCACTATATCATTTACTTTGCCAAAAATATTCAAAAGTTCATGGAGTGCTAAATTCCTTGTATCTGAAAAGCAGTGAATTAGGATGGCTCTACATTGAGTATTATTTTTAAGTAGTTCACACCAAGGCTAATCAGAAAGAGTGTGGCCTCTTTAAGTCTTAAATTAGCCAACTTTAAGAACCCTTAAATTCATTACAAAATTTCATCTTTATAATTTTGTTTCTCTAAAGTCACTCCTAGCTATTTTCTCTTAATTCAATGAATAGAAAGAGTTCTAATAGTGTTTTTGGGCAGGATATCATGTCTGCATCTTGTACTATGAATAACCACTATGAAGACAACAATATACAATGTACTAATTATTGAAGCTTTCCTACTATTCAGTTTTTAAACTGTCTCATTGCTATTTGTTTCTCAACAAAATTATAAAAAAACAAAAAACAAAATAAAGTCACTCCCTGTACCAAAATCTGTGTAAGTCAGTGCTTATAGAGAAAACTAATTTAATGCAATATATACAAATGTATAAGAATTTACAAAATTGGCTTACTTAACCTATATCAAATTCTAATCAAAATGAATCAAAAACCTGGATAAAAGAACAGAAACTTGAAACTGATGAAAGATGGCATGGAAATAGTTGAAGTCGTGGGCATTGGCAAATGCTTCCTGAACAGAATTCTAATAGCACAGGAAATAATGTCAAGAATCCACAAATGAGACATCAAATTAAAATCTTCTGTCCAACAACAGTGTGAAGAGACAACCTTCACAATTGGCGTTTCACAAAATCAAGTATGAAATAGTACAAGAGGTCTGTCTGCACACTAGAGATCCAAAGGATCCAATCAAAGGGGTCCTTTGGAGCTCAGTATAGTGTTCTGTGTAAGTCTGTATCAGGAGATCGAAGGGTTTTCACAGGAAGGCTGAAGGGTCAGTGCTTAAGGCTGAAGGATCTGAGCTAGAAAGCAGATGATGTCCAATATAAAAGAAAAGACTAGTGCTCCTCCAGAGAAAACAGAAGCAATCCTTTCCTTTTCATTTTCCTTCTTAATACTGTTTTGGTGGTAATTCTACCTAAGGAGGGTCCTCCACATCCAGAACTGTGCTGATCCAGTTTAGTTGCATGTTACAAGTTGACACAAGCAACCACGATGCCTTCTGTATGTATACTGTATTTTCTTTATCCTTTCCTCTGTTGAAAGAGCTCTAAGATGTTTTCAGAGATTAGTAACTGTGAATCATACCTTTATACACATGGGTATGCAGATATGTATGGGTATGCAGGTTATACCTTTAATTCTTTCGGGAATATATCCATAAGAGATGTAGCTAAGTCAAATAAATATTTCTATTTTTAGTTTTTTGAGGAATGCCCAGGATTTTGGACTAATTTCAGTAGTGGTTGTAGTAGTTGACATTCATACAAACAATGCAGGAGGTTTTTCCCAGTCATCCTCACCAGTATTCAGTGTGTGTGTGTGTGTGTGTGTGTGTGTGTGTATGCGCACACACACACGTGAGCACACACACACGTACTCTTGACAACCATTCAGTGTTAAGATTGAATCTCAAAGTTGTGATTTGCATTTCCCTAATGATTAAATATGTTGAACAGCTTTTTCTATATACTCTTGGCCATTTATATTCATTTGTGAAATGTCAGTTCAGTTATTTTGACTATTTTTGGATTGGATTGTTTGTTTTCTGGGGTTTAATTTCTCTGAGTACTAGATATTAGTACTCTATCTGTGGTGAGCTACTGAAGGAGAAAGAGGAAGACTCCAGGGACCAGGCTGATGGCACAGATCCATTTTATTTCAGAAGCAGCTGAGTATATGTCTGCTGAGGGTAGGGAAAGGCGTGAATAGGCAAATTGTGGAGTGGACAGGGCTGCTCTTCTGCCAGTGACCATCAGCCAAGTATGCTTAGCAATGTGACTCCTGGAGTGTGCTCTACAGGCGCTGCTCAGCAATGGCAGTGAGCATAGCCTCTGACCCTGACGTGCCTACAAATTCCTCCTTTTTAATATGGCCAATTGAATGGACGCCATCAGGGCTTGGGTATGTCGCAAATGGGATATGTGAGAGAGTGGGCAGCGAAACATCAATAAGGCACAAAGGGCAATGGGGCCAAGTCCATCATATACAAGAAGGTTAGGCAGGGATGGTTGTAAACAACAAAAACAAGTGGGCGGGGGGTTTATGCAGGTGGAACCTGGGCGAAGTACAGGTCGCAGGGTAATCACACCGAGCAATTTGTGAGAAAGGGTTTTGGAGAGGAAGCGGAGTAAGTGGAGAGAGCCAAAAGGCCAGGGGGGTTACAGAGAGTGGCCCACAGGGTAACCTGATGGGGGGGGCACTGGTGCTGCCTGTGCAGAGTTGATGGAGATGAGTGCACAAGCCATAAGGAAGAATTTCATGGGATTGAGGCGATCCTCAGGGGACAATAGATGTTGAGCTTGATTGGTCAGGGTTTTAAGTTGTCTCCAAGCGAGGGGCTGATTTTTTCCAGGAGGAGGGGCGCATCTGCGTTGGTGGCAACTGGGGCCGCCCCTGGGTGGACGATCATCAAGGCTGAGAAGGTTCATCTCTCCGGTTGGAGGAATCAGTGACTGGCTGGATGTCTCGCATGGGGATCCACACAAGGTGTGGGACGGTCTCTGGAAAGACACAAGAAAAACCTCGACCCTGGGTCAGGAGTGGGGCCTGGGGCCGCCATGTTTGAGTTAGGGGGTTTTTCCACCTCACCAAGGGTAGTGGTATGGGAGTCGGGAACAAGGACCCCCAATGTTTATGTATGGGTGATAAGCCCTTATCATCAAATGATAACATAGATATGGATAAGGGCATGTGTTAGTTGTTCATCTGGGATGCTCCAGGGGTGCAATTCTCCCTCTTTTTTAAATAAATTTTTTAGTGTGGAATGGGTATGTTCAATGATGGCTTGTCCCTGAGGATTTTGGAGGATGCCATGATGCAAGGTGATGTTAAAGCATTCACAAGCTTGTTGGAATGACTTGCTGGCATAGCAAGGACCATTGTCTGTGTTGATGTCCCAGGGGATGCCCATAAAGAGCATGGCTTCATGGAGTATGTGTATAGCATGTGAGGTCCTTTTGCCTGTCATAAGCCATGGCCATCATGACCCCAGAAATGGTGTGTTTAACTACATGAATGTATTTAAGACGTCCAAATGGGTGATAGGGGGTGACATCCATTTGCCACCTGGCATTTGGTCAAAGATCTCTAGGGCTGACACCTTGTGGTTGGAGTGGACCCAATGGGAGGAATGGTTGCGCAAGTGGCACAGACCCTGACCAGGTGTTTACATGTTGCCTGTGAAAGCTCTGGGAGAAGTGTATGTAGGGATCTGGCAGAAAGATGGAAGCGTGTACGAAGCATTTTTGCCTGTTGTAGGGCATTACTAAGCGATGTGTTATGGATCTTGGCAGATACTAAGGGGTCAACATGGGCATTCCCAGGAGCAAGGGAACCTGGGAGGTATAAAAAATGAACTCTTTCGCTAGAGCTTCTCGAGCCCCTTCATGTTGTATTTTCCTTTTTACAGGAATCCATAACTCATGCTACAAAGGAGGCAAAGTCCTCATTACACCCCTGTAGCAATTTATTGATGGGTGTGGTAGGGCCGGCATTGCATTTATTAAACGCTCTCAGCGCACAGAGCTGCACCTGATCAAAATATGGAGTTGGACCCTGTGTTTATACCGCAGGAGAGGAGTAAATACCTTCACCTACTAAGCAGTCAAAATTTAATAGTACCCCAGCCGCTTGATTATGCAGTGCCCGCTGTTCGCACTCATCACAGAAGAGTGCTGCCCATTCTAAATGGGTGCTGCTGAAGATTGCTCGTGCTAGCTGTTTCTAATCTGCAGGCAGTTAAGGTCCATGCTAAGAGTCTCAAGCAGCTGTTGAGCGAAAGGGCTTTATAAGTCATCTTCCTTAACAGCATCCCTCAATCCTTTTAGGGTACCATGTTTGTGTGGATACCAAGTAAGAGGACGCTGGGGAGTTTGTTGCCAGTTGTGTCCAGTCCAATCCTTCCAATTTTCCTGTGCCAAATCCCGGGTATTGCATAATTGTCTGTAACGCTGCTTCCAGGGCTGGGGAGGAAACTGTCATCTTTTAGGTTTCCAAGTAGCTGTGTTTGAAGGCTGCCCAGGGCTCTCCAGGGTCACCGCCAGATGGCGGGGAATAGTACAAGGCGATGACTCTTCTTGGTCGCTAGGGGGAGCGCTGAGATCATACTTCGCCTTTGTTTCCGAGTGCCCAACCAGGCAAGCTGAAGGAGGAAGTGGCTGGAGCCTGTTTTTGTTCTTTGTTAGTTGCCATTTTGAGGTCAGGCAACTGCAGGTCTTGTTCTAATTGATCAAAGGAATTTACATCACTCTCAGGTTCTCCTCTTTAAAGGTGGGGAGAGGGGACGCCGCAGTCCCTTCCCTGGCAATTCAGAACCCGTGAGGCAAGCACGAATCTGGTGTTAGGCCCGCAGGGATTGAGCGACCTCCGTTGTGCTCCGCGTTCGTACCCGCGTAAGATGGTCCGGGTGTTTGGATCCCATAGTGAAGCAGTGGCCAGCCAGGGGTTGAGGGGAAGGAGTAGTCCCAATCCTCGCACAGAGTACAGTAAGGACCCTACAGTGTCTAGCTTGCAGCAGAGCAGCAAGGACCCGTGCCTGTGGGTGCTGCTCCTTGCGAAGCGCGGAGCCCGAGATCTGGGTGGGGATACTCACTGTTGCAACCTGCCCAAAGTGCCGACATCCTGTTCTGCAAGCGTCGGCTTACTATAACCTTACCAGTTGTACACTCTGACGCTAGCAGCTCCATTTTGGCTCTCTGATTCACCTTTGTCCTGGTTCCCTGATTCCGAGAATTTCTGAAGGTGATAACATGTTTTCCCCAGGCAATGGTTAGACCGCATTGTCCTTGTAAGGTTATGTGTCCAGCTTCCTCCAGATGTGTTCCGACCAATCCTGCAAAAGGTCACATATTTTTAAATCATGCTAACATCTGCTATTGGCTTCTGTAAACTGGCTTGCTTGGTGGGTGGGTTTGCGGTTTTTGGGTTTAAATTCATGTGCCTTTTCTGGCTCAGGCTCCTCTCTGTCTCTTGGACTCAGAGGGTGCCGCTGGGTGCCAGCTAAAATAAAGCGCTTCAAATGTTTGGACTTGTCCCGTTTGTCATTTGATTTTTAAGTTACAACACTCACTGCACCGTCACGTCTGTGGAGGGTCCCTGTTTGGGCGCCATTTGTGAGCTACCGACGGAGCAGGGAGACTCCGGAGACCAGGCTGATGGTGAACGTCTCTTTTATTGCACAAGCAGCTGTGTACATATCCTCTGAGGGTAGGGAAGGGCATGAATAGGCAAGTTGTAGGGCAGGACAGATCTGGCTCCTGGAGTGCGCCTTGACATGCCCACATCTATCAGAAGTATCAAAGAAGTAGCAAACAAAATTTTCTCTCATTTTATAGGTTGTCTCTTCATTCTGTTGATTGTTTTCCTTGTTGGATAGAAGATTTTAATTTGAAGTAGTCTCATTTGTTGATTTTTCATATTTCCTGTGCTGTTGGAGTTCTGTTCAGGAAGTCTTTGCAAGTGCCTATGACGTCAAGTGTTTCCATGCCATCTTCCATCAGTTTCAAGTTTCTGTTTTTGTATCCAGGTTTTTGATTCATTTTGATTAGATTTTAATGGAGAGTAATTGATATGCATTCTAGCTTCAATACTCTGCAAGTGGACATAATTTTCTCAGCACCACTTGTTAAAGAATTGTTTTTACTCCAGTATATATGTTTTTTTTTCTTGCCAACATCACATGACTGTAAGTATATGGGGTGTTTTACTAATGCGGCGTGCCTGGGCTGGATCCTGTATTATTTCTCTATTTTCATCTATGACCCATCAATATTTCAGGAGGGTTTTATTTAATTTCCTTGTGTTTATGAAGTTGCTGTGGTTTCTTTTGCCATTTATTTCCAATTGCATTACACAATTGTCTGCTAATATCAATGGAGTAATTTCAATTCCTTTGTAGTTAGTTGAGCACATTTTAAGAGCTGGTGTGTGGTCTGTTTTGGAGAACACCCTGTATACAGCTGAGAAGAATATGCATGCATTCTGTTGCTGTGGGGTAGAACACTCTGTAGTCATCTACTAAGACCATTTGTTCAGCTTTGAGATTTCTTTGTTGATTTTTTTTTATCTAATTGATCTATATGTGACAGTGGGATATTGAAGTCCCTCATCACAATTATATTTGTGCTTATTTGATTTTTCATGTCCATTAGTAATAAAGTAAACAATATACAGTAGGATAATATTCTGACAAAGTTGTTTTCTTGGCTTCTGCTAAAAACAATAACCCGAATACTGAAAGGATTGAGCCTACAGGTAAGGAACAAGTAGGGGTCAAGAAAAAACATTCAGGTCAATAGTTTTATTTATTTATTTATTTATATTTTAGGAAAGGGTATACAGGGTATTCAGGATCTCACTACTAGATCAGATTCTTAGTGATTCTTCTGTTTACAGCTTCCCAAGTGCTGGGATGTGCGCCATCATGGGCAGTCTCAGTCACCATCTCAGCACGCTGCAGGGGCGATGCCGGCATGGGGATTGAGCCCCCCCCCATCCCTATACCTGCTTGCAGGTGCTTTAATCCACTAAACTATTTGGCTGGCCATTCAATAGTTTAGATTACAAGTTTGTCCACTCATTTATTCTATATCCTAAACTGTGAACACCTCCAGCCACCCAGGACCGAGTCTTAAGACATATGAATCCTGACCTTTTTAAAAATTAATTTTATTGAGAAACAAATAGCAATGAGACAGTTTCAAAACTGATTAGTAGGACCATTTCAATAATTAATTCATTGCATATTGTTGTGTTTGTAATGATCATTCATAGTGCCAGATGTAGCCATTATATCCTGTCCAAACCCTATTAGCACAAATCTTTCTTCTCATTGAATTAATAGAAAGTATCTGTATACATCCTACTTTGAATGTACAAATACGAAATAGTCATTCATTTGTATCCCCTTTTTTGTGTTTAGCTTTGTCAGATATGGGTATTCCATTGCCATTTAAATAATATAGGTGCATGAATTCAGGAAAATAATCCAATATAGTCCAGTAGTCCATATGATAGCACTGGGTTATCCGTAGGTCTGGCAGTATCAGAAGTTGTTGACTTGAGCCTTTTACAGCTCAGCCTATTAATATGGTTTCACTTTTTATACCTCGTTTTTATACTTTTCTACTGGATGGTTAAGCCCAAGATAAAGCAAGACCTATGTAACAAGAAATGTAGCTTTTGCACCTGACAAGGTCAGTCAAATCCCCTAAGGATTTACCTTGAAACCCTGTACTGCAGTTTGTAGATCCTTTGTCAGTGTCAGTCATCTGGATGAGTCATGGCCATTGTTTGACCAATTTTCTCTCTATGAAAGCCTGAAAGAACATGTTTTCTCTATGTGACTCTCCTTAGGCACACTCTCCTACATCACTGATCAGTAAATTAGGGACACAATTGAGCTACAGGATGTTATAGTACAGGTTCTCCTATGTCCTGAGTCCTCACCAACCTTGAAAGGCTACTGCAAAAATGTTGGCTGTCCTTGCAGCCCTTCTTTTTTTTCTAAGTTTTAGTCTGCAAACTTAAGTTGTTAACCCTCCAGAAGAGAAGCTTAATGATATTATTAGCCTATATTATAGGCAATTGAGCTTAACCTCATAATCTGTCTGAATATTAAACATCTTAGACATAACATGAAATAAGTATTTTCCATCAAGTATTAATATGTCAAACTTTAAATCCCTACAGAATGTGAAGAAAAATGTAAAAAAGTAGGAATAAATCATTACATATTTTTATCCAGAAATTTAGAAATCTAACCATATATAGCATTGTACCAGGACAGTTCTATGACATTTTTTCTTGTATCTTGATTTCATTTATTACCTTTTTTTTAAAAAACAAACAAACAAACAAACAAACAAACAAACATTTACTTGAGGGACAGTTGGGCAATAACTGGTATGTCATGACAAGCAGTACATATTTAGAAGACCAGAATGACAGGCAATCCAAGCATGACCCTACTATTACACATTGCTATCTTCAGTGCAGTTGCTTAGTTCACAGGTATACACGTATACAGTCAGGGTGAGAAGCCTACCAATTAACTGCTAGTTTCAAAAACCTGCTGAAGATTCTCAGGATCATTGCCTTAACCAGAATCCTGACTTTAGAGTGCAGATTTCAATTTGCTGTGAAGTAATGAGTCTAGAAAAATTTTTAATGTTCCCTTGTTAAGTCTTTATTAGGGAATTCAAACAAATGAAAGTTTGGCTTGCTACCTTATTCTGGTGGGAAAATTGTTGGGAGAGATAAGAAATATTTTTTCTCTTTTTGAGACAGGATTTTGTTATGTAGTTCAGGCTGGCCTTTGCTCACTTTGTAGCCAAGGCTGGATTTGAGCTCCCAAGATCTTCCTGCTTCAGCCTCCCAAGTGCTGGGATTGTAGGTGTGTGCCACCATGCCCAGATAGATAAAATTTTTTTTTGGGGGGGTAGTTTTGGAAGTAAATTGCATTTTTGTGAGTAAAGACAGATACAGATTCTGATATGGCTGCACTGAAAATATCTGCTTTAATCTGTCCCATTAACTACAAAACCACCTATTTAATTTAAAAAGTTATGGCTTCAGGAAAACTTTATAATTAACTGGAATGATTTTTTGTTTTTGTTCTTGGCAGAACCAGGGATTGAACTCAGGCCCTTGCGCTTGCCAGGGAAGCAATTATTCCACTGAGCCATCTCCCCAGCCCCTGGAATGATTTCTTAGATTGCTCAGAATGATAATGTCTCAAACATGAGGTTATCACCCATAGTTTTTGTTTTGGTGAATGTTTAGATACAAAACAAAAACCACTTACATAAGAATTTTATTTATATACACACAAACAAAAACTCAGACTGGTTCTCAACTCATATGAGCTAACACATGAGTTGGGCTATGGACAATTGCCCTGAATGTCTAGAGAAGCAGGGGAAATGTGTCAGGCTACCAAATGTTCTTTTTTGACAAAGCAAGCAACTACAAAATCTTTATTTGTTCCAAGTAACTAGTGCTATAGATGCAAAAACAAACAAAACCCAACAACTTCCCCAAATACATACTACTTTCAAAACTGACATGTTAAGCTTGAGCTTCATATTCTGGACAAGAATGCCAAGTCAGTCTCTCTTCATAAGAAATCATGACGATTTGAGGGCATTTCATATTTGCCTCTTCTGCCAGCACCAAGTCAGCCTCATCTGAATCTTTCCATTTCATGAGAAACATCAATTCTCCACTACTATCTGTGGTGCCAATTATTTGTTGAGGATCAAGATGCCTAGCAAAACCTCTAGGTTGTCAGCTGCATCTCTTTTTTTCTTTGACTTGCTGTCATCAGAGTCACTGTCAGATAAAGATTTTCTTTTTGTACCATCTTTTTCTCTACCAGCTTTTTGCCAATTAAGGAATGCTTCAATTAACTCTGGGCAATTTAAATTTTCTTTACGTTTTCATGTAGTATCAGCATCTGTAAATCCTTTCCGCTTCAGAAAATGCTCCACCTTTCCATTCACTGCACATTGGTCCAGTACTTGTTTTTTCCACAAACTCTTCAGGTCCTGCTTCCTCAACTTTTCTACTTTTTCCATTTTGTTTCTTTCCCATATTTTTGCAGTATAGTTTTATTGGAGGCCATTTTTTTTTTACTACAGACTTGAAGAGCTATTATTCCTCACCTTGGACGCTCTGTCACAGTTCTGCAGTCTCGGCCTATACGCCTGCAGCTCCACTTGCACCCAAGTGCAGGGAGGGGCTATGTTTGGTATATATTGACTTATCCTCATCATGTTATTTTTCTGTTATTGGTTCTATTTTTCTTTGCATCTGTTAAATTACTTTCCTTGCATATGAACTCATTTAGTTCATTCATAGCATCATATTCCTTGTTATCTCTTTGTAGAAGGTCCTTTAGAACATTTTAGAGTGCTAGTTTTGTGGTCATACATCTCTTTAGGTATTCTTTGTCATGGAAGTATCTTATTTTTTCATCAATTCTGAAACAGTTTTGGGTACGTCAATCTGGTTTGAGGATTGTTTCTGTTGGAGACTGAATTATAAGGGTCACATTGCTGAATATAAGAATCTCTGGCTGTATTATTTCTGTCTAGTGCTCTGAAGTGAAGAAAAACAACACAGATGAGGCAGCCCAAGACAGGGGCTCCTGACACCTCCTATTCCAGAGCAATAAAGCTGCTGAACTTAGAAATCAAACACTTTTCTTAACTAGAAGATTTTACTACTTGGAGAAGTCTTTGAACTAACTCCCAGGGTCTTGATCAGTTCCTGTGCTTACCTCAGTATCCTCTTCTTTTGTTTGAAAAACTGAATAAGTATGGGTTGCCTGGTGAATTTCTTTGTTTTCATTCCCAGAGAATGTTGAACTCTTTGAGCAAGTTTTGACTTTCTTGTATGCTCCAAAAGCATACTACTGGTCTCTTTTATTTAAGCTGTTTTTCTTTGACTCATTTAGGAGAATGGAACTAAGCCAAGACCTGGATATTTTTCTTTTAGGGCTTGAAATATTTCACTTAAAACTCTCCTTGACTTCAGAGTTTCAATAGAGAAGTCTGCTGTGATTTTGATGAGTTTTATAGGTGATTTGTTTCTTTTTTTTTCTAACAACTTTCAATATTTTTCTCTTGTGTTGAATTTCTGAAATCTTTTCTATTATATGGTTCAGTATAAGTTTTCTTTTTTTGATCATGGTTAATTGGAGTTGTACATACCTCATTTATCTTTATATCAAATGTCTTTGGAGGTCCTCTACGTAAAGGATCATGTCATACAAATAGGTATAGTTTGACTTTCTCCTTTCTTGTATGTATCATTTTTATTTTTTCTCTTACCTGATTGCTCTGGCTAAGGTTTTAAGTGCTATATTGAGCAGGGTTGGTGATAGTGATCTTAGTGTCTTATTTTTGAGTTTAGTTTTTCACTGTTTAGTGTGATGTTGGCTGAGTAAGCTTTTGTAATTGCAATAGGCTTATGTTTTTATTAGCAACTTGCTGTTTTTCTTGGATAGATTTTAGTCTTTTCTCCTTTTGTTGAATTTCTAGAATCATTACATCATTGAGAAATTCTTTTCTAGTAATGACTTTTGGGGTACTATGTGCCTCATATTTTGATACTGAATTTTGTCCTTAGGGAAAGTTTCTTGTTATAATTTCAGTGAAAATATTTGTCTTTTGACTCATTTTTTAATTTTTCCTTTATTTTTATAATTCTGATAGTGAGGTTTTTTGAATCATCTACAAAGCTTGCATATCTTCCTTTTTCAGATATGAATAACTGGTTGAAATAACAACACTGTATTACAACAAATACTGTGAAATTTGTATTACTTATGTGAAATTCTGTATCACTTCTAATTTTCATGTTTTAATTCTATGTACTCTTTTTAAAAAATAAAAAAATTTAAAAAAAGACATTGAATTTATCATCTACTACATTCACTTTGTCTTCAATTTCTCATACTAGTCAAATCTGATAGCTATATTTTCTATTGAATTTTTCATATCTCATATTTATGCTTGTTTTCTTTTCATAATTTCTAATTCTTTACCATACTGGTCATTTGTATTTTATACTGTCTTATTTAGCTCAATATGTTCATTGTTTCTTCTTAAACTCATCGAACACTTTATTAGTAAGATGCTTTTTCTGTTTAATGAAATCTTATATAAGTTCATTAAAGATCTTATGGATTTGCTTATGTGTTTCTTCTTTGAGCTCTTCAAATATTTTGAGCATATTGTTTTGTATTTTTTGCATGTTGCTTGCTCTACTTCAGTGTGCGTTGGATCAGCATTTGGGCATTAAGGGCTTTTGCAGGTATCTTGTTGCTTTGTTTTCTCTTTATACTATTGTTTTTGCACTGAAGGTTAAGATGAATTAGGGTAGAAACAGTCAATTCTGTGGAGATCTTTTCAATTAGAATCTGTCACTTTGTAATATATCTTTGTGTTTTATGTTTTAGTGTTTGTACTCTTCAATTTACTCAGCATAATATTTGAAGGCATTCTTAGTGCAAAACCTTCTTCTAGGGACTTGAGTTTAGCACCACACAAACAGAAAACAAAACTGCAGAGCAGAAATTCCCTGATTAATGGCCAAGTTCAATTTATGTGACTTTGTTATGAAATGAATTGGTTGCTAAATAGTAAGTTGTAAATAGTATATGCAACACAATATTCATAATAAAGAGTTGGTCAAAGGAAACTCCAAGTTCATAACTTTGCTTTTTTGTATATAATTCTCACATGGAATATGGTAATCTAAAACTATAATAATCTATAATATAATAAGCAAATAATTACAAGTACTATAATTGTATAAATAAGGTATGCTATACAAAAGAAGATATTGAGATTCTTTTTTTTTTTTTTTTGGCAGAACCTGGGATTGAACTCAGGCCCTTGTACATGCCAAGCAAGTGCTTATTCTACTGAGCCATCTCTCCAGCCCCGACATTGAGATTCTATAGGAAGATGTATAGAAATGTAGAAAAAAAAAGCTCAGCTCATAAGTCAGCTCAAACTCAGAGCCATGAGTTTGAGCAGTACTCTTTGGCTGAAAATCATACAGTTGGGGGCCAGGGAGACAGCTTGGCAGTGCCTTGCAAGTGCAAAGACTATATGACCTTAGTACTACATGCCATGCTGGCTCTGCAACAAGCCAGCCATAGAAACCAGGCATGGAGGGATTACACCTGTAATCCCAATGCTGGGCAGGCTGAGACAGGAGGATCACTGAGTCTGAGCTGTGTAGTGAGACCCAATATGAAATAAATAAATAAATGATTAAAAAAGTAAACAATCATTACACAGGTCACTAACACAGAATATCTGTATAGGCACAAAGACAAACCACATATTGGCATACAGTAAATAGGTACTAAATGCAACAATTATACTACCATTAACAATAGAAAAGAATCCAGAAATAATAACAATCAACTAAATATCTAAAAATTAATAGAGCTAAATAGTAATAATAAAAACAGAGGAAATGAGGAAGGAAAATAATGTTTGAAAAAGAAAGTAAAAGAAGATGAGGGGAGAGAAACATGAGATAAAGAATACAATTAAAGAAAAAATTCCTTAATAGAACTGGGTAAAAGTAACTGAAAACAAAAAGGAAAGAAAAATAACAAAAGAATACAGCAAAGGGCAAAAGGTACAGAACAAATTATAAAATCTCCAAAATAAAGTTAGAGAAATGAGCCAAAAAATTTCTGTGTGTTTGTGTGAGTGCATTTTTCCAGGGCTGCAGAATTGGAATCCCCCCAGATATGGAGGAAGGAAAGTAAGTCACAGCTAGGTTCTATTTTGTTTCTATGCAGTTTTTTTGGTACGTATGCTGAGCCTTGCTTTGCCTTTCCTGCTGGGCAGATGTCAGTCAAATACTAGGGCTCTTAGTATTTGTGTCTTTCTGTGCATCCTGAGTCACTGCTATCTCTGTCTAGCTTTATGGCCTGTGGACTTGTGAGGGACCCATCTTGCTCCAGAGGACCCTGTGTCACACCTGGGGTTATGGTAACTATCCGGGCATTTACTGGGTTCTTATTTATCTGAAAACAAGTTACAAGTAAACAAAGTATGCATATCCCTGATCACACTGGCAGATGAAATCAAACTGAACAGAGCTCTGTGCTGGAAGCAGGGAGTGTGGTGGGGAGGTCAAGTGGTCCACTGTGTTTAGTGCCAGTAGCTTTAGACCTCAGAAAGCCACATATAACCACTTGGGACCTCCACCCTAAAGATTGGACCTCCAGTCTCCAGCCTGGACTCTCTGCTTCTTAACCTTTTTAGAGGATTTATTGTGGGGTCTACCCTTCCCTCCTTTCCATCCCTGTCTCTTGTGGCTCTCTACCAACCAGGTGCTGTGTAGTGTGACACCAGAAACCCTGAAGTGTAGTTGTTCTGTGACTCTGATTCATAAAGTAGCTCATTCTTAAAAATTAACCCTTTCCCCAGATAGCTCCTGATTAATCACTCTCAAATATGAAAGTTGCTGAGTAGATTTCTTCATCTCTGGCCATCCAGAATGTGTAAAATTTTATACCTTACTGGCAATTTATGATAACTCTGGGCTTTTCTTAGGGCAAGCACTACCAACTTTGTCTGTTGTTTGTTCCTGGAACTGCCAGCCTTCTCTGGGTATAACTTGTGTTTGCAGAGACTAGTCATCTTCCCTGGGAGCTGGAGTCAGTGTTCCAGACGATGTCAAGGGGACTACTGAAGATGAAAAAGATTGAGAAGAGAGTATTGGAGAAAATGATAAAAAAGAAGGGAATGTAGAAGAAAAGATCTCAGTGTGTATTTGAATGTGTATATTGTGTACTTCACTGTATTAAATGAAAGACTAAGTCTCAGTTGTTAAATAGAGTAACATATTTAATTGTGATTTTATTTACCTGAAAATAAATTACCAGTAAGCAAGGTACATTTTTCAATTTAAAGTACTATAATTAAATCCATAATATAATAGTGGATTTTGTGTTTGCATAGTAGTCTTTTAAAAATAATTTTATTGAATAACAAATAATGAGACAGTTTCAAAACCAATTGGCAGGACAGTGTCAATAATAAATACATTGCTTATTGTGTCTCAGTGGTTATTCATTGTACAACACACAGACATGATATCCTATCCACAAACACTATTAGAACAAATCTTTTTATTCATTGAATTAAGATAATGTAGCTGTATATCTATCCTATTTGAAATATACAGATACAAAATGGTCATTCATTTGTATCCCCTTTTTTGTTTAGTTTTGTCAGAGAAGGGTATTCTATTGTCATTTAAATATTGTAGGTATGTGAATTCAGCAAAATATTCCAATATAGTCTAGTAGTCCATAATAGTAGTGGGTTATCCATAGGACTGGCAATGTCAGAAATTGTTGACTTGAGCCTTTTACAGCTCAGCCTATTAATGTAGCTTCACTTTTTATACCTTGTTTTTATACTTTTCTGCTGGATGGTTAAGACCAAGATAAAGCAAAACCTATATAACAAGAAATGAAATTTTTGTATCTGACAAGGTCAGTCAAGTCCCTTAGTATTTATTCTGAAACCCTGTACTGCACTTTGTAGATCCTGTGTTAGTGTCAGCCGTGTGGATAAGTCACAGCCATTGTTTGACCAATTTGCTCTCTGTGAATGCCTGAGAGAATGTTTTCTCTCCATGTGACTCTCCTTAGGCACACTCTACATCATTGATCACATTCTTTTGTGGCCCCATAATCTCCTTGATCAGAAAATTTGGAATGCAACTGAGTTACATGATGTTACAGTATAGGTTCTCCTGTGTCCTGAGTCTTCACTGACCTTGAAAGGCTAGGGCCAAAATGTTGGCTGTCCTTGCAGTCCTTTTTCTCTAATTTTTGGTTTGAAAACTTAGGTTGTTAACCCTCCAGAAGAGAACCTTATTGTTACCCTACAACATATGCAGTTGGCTTTAACCTCATAATCTGTCTGATTAGCAAACCTCTTAGGAATACCATGGAACATGTATTTTCCATCAAGTATTGATATGTTAAACTTTAATTCCCGATAGAATATGAAGAAAAAAATAAAAATATTTAAAAAATATGAATAAACAGATACATAGTTTTAAACAGCGATTTAGAAATCTAATCCTATGTAGCATTGCAGCAGGATGCATAGTAGCCTTTAAAATAAATATAAATTAGAATTGAATTAGAAGAAATCAGTAATCATCAAATACAATCTTTCATCTTTTAGATGAGTCAGTTGTGATCTAGAAAGGATTAGTAATGTAATAATAAACCTACAACTAGCATCATGTGTCATTCACTACAGAGTGCTTTACACATTTCACCCTCACAGCAGCCCTATGGCAGTAGGTATTAACATCCTGATTTTATTTTATTTTTACTATGTTGATGAAAAACAACCTGAATTTTCAACAGAGGACCTAGCAGATGGTATTAATGCTGTTACTGTCATTGTGACACTAGCAATTACTACTGGGATTGTGGTGCTAGTTATCCAGAAAGAAGAAAACAGCCGAGTATGAGAAGGCTGAGGTAAAGGAGATGGGTGAGAAACTCAATTCATAACTTCTATAATTTGAAGATTTACCACATGAAGGGAAATTAGCAAAACAATTACAAATGCATGAACATGGGGCAAGAAGATCTTAAGTAGTTCTGTTCTTAGTTAACATCATATATTTGTAATAAAGAAACATGTAGTGAAAGTTTAAGCACCTTGAAATTGACATTGTCAATCTTAAAATTTGACCATAAGTGTCTCACACATGCACTTTTAGTATTAAAACCAAAAACATGAACTGCATAGTTAAAATACATGTAATAATGAAGAATGTGTTCAGTCTGCTTCCAGGATAGACTCTGAAGATCACTGCCTTGTTTCTAGTTACTTTGAGTCTATTACACATGAAACATTTTATTTTATTTTATTGAAGAACAAATAGCAATGATATAGTTTCAAATCAAATTAGTAGGACAGATTCAACAATTAATATATTGCACATTGTTTACGTAGTAGCTTTTTGTTGTACAAGGTGCATACATGATACTCTATCTACAAACATTATTAGATCAGATGCGTCTAATCAATGAATTAAGAGGATGTAGCTGTATCCCTATCTTCTCTATCTTTTTTTTTTTCTCATTAAACTTTGTTTTAATGGTCTCAAAATTCTGTGACAGATTTTTGGTCAATTTGTTTCCATTAAAAAGTATTGGTTTTAAAAACTAATAACTTAAAAACTGCCACACACACACAAAAAAAATGGTCCACAAAACATTCTCCTTTCCTTCTTTTTTTTAATTTGTTTGTTTTTATGCTTTTGGTGGAACCAGGGATTGAACTCAGGCCCTTGTGCTTGCCAGGGGAGTGCGTATTCCACTGAGCCATCTTCCCGGCCTTCTCCTTTCCTTCTGGTTTTATGATGCATTGTTATCATTAACCAGTCTTTCACTATTAAACTTAAATGGACAATTAGGAGAAACAGTTCTGAAACCGGTCTTCCACCACTGAGTAAGACTGGGGTGTTAGGTGGCAGGGATAATATTCATTTAGCCTGCTAGCTTTCTGGGCAGACTTGGTGACCTTGCCAGCTCCAGCAGCCTTCTTGTCCACAGCTTTGATGACACCCACAGCAACTGTCTGTCTCATATCACGAACAGTAAAATGACCCAGAGGTGGGTAGTCAGAGAAGCTCTCGAAACACATAGGCTTGCCTGGAACCATGTCAACAGTGGCAGCATCACCAGATTTAAAAAACTTGGGCCCATCTTCCGACTTCTTACGAGACCAGTGATCAATATTTTCTTTCAGCTCAGCAAACTTGCAAGCAATGTGAGCTGTGTGACAATCCAGGACAGGGGCATAGCCAGCACTGATCTGGCCCGGATGGTTCAGGATAATCACCTGAGCAGTGAAACCAGCTGCTTCCATTGGGTTGTTTTTGCTGTCACCAGCCACATTGCCATGCTGGACATCTTTAACAGACATATTTTTGATGTTGAAGCCCACATTGTCCCCAGGAAGAGCTTCACTCAAAGCTTCATGGTGCATTTCAACAAACTTGACTTCAGTTGTGACGTTGACTGGAGCAAAGGTGACCACCATGCCAGGTTTGAGAACACCAGTCTCCACTGGCCCACAGGGACAGTGCCAATACCACTGATTTTGTAGACATCCTGGAGGGGCAGCCGCAAAGGCTTGTCAGTGGGGCGAGTGGATGGAAGGATGCAATCCAAAGCTTCAAGCAGTGTGGTTCCGCTGGCATTGCCATCTTTACGAGTAACCTTCCATCCTTTGAACCAAGGCATGTTAGCACTTGGCTCCAGCATGTTGTCACCATTCCAACCAGAAATTGGCACAAAAGCTATGGTGTCAGGGTTGTAGCTGATTTTCTTAATGTAGCTGCTGACTTAACAATTTCCTTGTATCTCTTCTGGCTGTAGGGTGGCTTCGTGGAATCCATTTTGTTAACTCCAACAATTAGTTGTTTCACACCCAGGGTGTAAGCCAGAAGGGCATGCTCACTGATCTGTCCATTCTTGGAGATACCAGCTTCGAATTCACCAACGCCAGCAGCAACAATCTGGACAGCACAGTCAGCCTGAGATGTGCCTGTTATCTTGTTTTTGATGAAGTCTCTGTGTCCAGGGGCATCAATGCTGGTCACATAATACTTGCTGGTCTCAAATTTCCACAGGAAGATGTCAGTGGTGATACCACGCTCACGCTCGGCTTTCAGCTTGTCTAACACCCAGGCATACTTGAAGGAGCCCTTCCCCATCTCAGCAGCCTCCTTCCAAATTTTTTAGTGGTCCTTTTGTCAATGCCACCGCATTTGTAGATCAGATGGCCGGTGGTGGTGGACTTGCCCGAGCCCATGTGTCTGATGATGATGATATTAATGTGAATCTTTTCCTTTCCCATGTTGGCTTGGATTTAGTGGTGTGCTCTCGCAGCAAACCTGTTGCAAAAAAGCCCTATCTTTTTTTAAAAGCTGAATTATAGTAGTTTCAATAATTAATTGAAAGATAATTTACATTGTTATCTTCCCAGTGGTTACCCATAGTACAAGAATCAGACAGAATATCCTGTCCAAACACTATTGGTGCAAATCTTTCTTCTCATAGAAGTACACAAAAGTAATTTTATCCTAATTGTACTGTTCATACAAACCAGAATGGTTCTTCCTTTGTATCCCCTTATTTTGTTTAGTTCTGTCTAAATAGAATAGTATTCTATTGTCATTCAATTATTATGGGTGCTTAAATTCAGCGAAAAAATCCAACACAGTCCAGCAGTCCACAATAATAGTGGGTTATTTGAAGAAGTTGTTGACTAGAGGCATTTACAGCTCAGCTTATTGTTATGGCCTAATTTTATATACCTCATTTTTATACTTTTCTGCTCAATGGTTAAGACCGAGATAAAGCAAATATATAACAAAAATGTAACTTTTGTATCTGATGAGCTCAGTCATGTCCCCTCAGGGTTTATCCTATAATCCTGTACCTCACTCTATAGATCCTTTGTCAGTATCAGCCATGTGGATGAGTCACCACCACTGCCTGACCAGTTTGCTCCCTGTGAAAGCCTGAGAGAAAGTTTTCTCTCCGTGTGACTTTCTTTAGGCTCACTATAGATCATCAATCACATTCCTATGTGGCTCCATAATCTCCTTGATCAGAAAATGTGGGACACAACTGAGTTCCATGATGTTCAGTACCGGTTCTCCTATGACCGGAGTCTTCACTGACCTTGAAAGGCTAGGGCCAAAATGTTGGTTGAACTTTCAGCCGTTCCATTTATCCAAATTTTGATCTGTAAACTTAGCTGTTAACCATCCAGAAGAGAAGCTGATTACTACCCTGCAACATATGCAGTTAAGTTTACCCTAACTTTTGGACTAAATTCTTTTTAGTTGTTGTTATATCTTTCTATCTGTATTTCTTCTTTTGAATTCTTATCCTAGGGAGACTATACGTTATTTGCACATGTGTGTCTGGCTTATTTCACTTATGAGTATACGTTCAAGTGGCATCCACTTCAATATAAATGCTTTAAGTTTATCATTCTTTATAGCTGAGTTATACTCCATTGTGTAGAAATACATCTTTTTTCAACCATTCCTCATGTGATGGGCATCTTGCTTGTTTCCAAGATTTTTCTATCACAAATTGTGCTGCTATAGGTATAGGTACATATATATCACTATGATATGATGTTTTCACTTCCTCCGGGAAAATTCCCAGTAGTGGGATAACTGGATTGAACGGGATTTCTAGTCCTTGTTTGTGAGGAGTCTCCACAGTGATCTCCACAATTGTTGCACCAGTCTACATTCCCAAAAGCAGTGGAGCAGTGTTCTCTTTTCCCCACATCTTCTCCAACATATGTTGTTGGTTGATTTCTTTGTGATAACCATTTTTTCTCAAGTGAGACAGTGTCTCAGTGTTGTTTTAGCTTGCATTTCATGGATGGCGAGTGAAGTGGAACATTTTTTCATATATTTATTCGCTTCTTTAATTTCATCCTCTGAGAAGTGTATATTCATCACACATGTCCATATCTGGATTGGGTCTTAAATTTAAGGGCCCTAATGAAACTTAGTTCTTTATAAATTCTAGAGTGCAGACCTTTGCCTGAGTGCTTATTAGTTAAGATTTTATCCAAATTTGTGGGGTGTCTTTTCACTTTGTTGACAATTTCTTTTGATGTGCAAAAACTTCTCAATAAGTGTTGATCCCAATTGTCAATTCTTTCAAGTTTTCCCGTGTGAATACATGTTTGTTCATGAACTCTTTTCCTACCCCTATGTCTTCAAGAGTTCCTCTTACTTTCTCTTCCAGGAGATTGAGTGTTTCTGTTTTAATGTTTAGATCTTTAATCCATTTTGACTTTAGCTTAGTGCATGGTGATACAGCTGGGTGAAGTTTTAGTTTTTGGTGTTTAGAAAGCCAGGTTTTCCAGCACCATTTGTTAAAGAGGCTATCTTTCTTCCAGTGAGCTTGTGTAGCCCTTTTGTCGAATATAAGATGGCTGAGTGTTTTCGTAGATGCCTCTGCATCTTCTAATCTATTCCACTGATCCTCAGGTCTATTTTGTTGCCAATACCATGTTGATTTTATCACAGTGGCTTTGTAGTATAATTTCAAATCAGGAATTGTGATGCCTCCTGCCTTGTCTTTATTGGCCAAGATTGCCTTTGCTATTCTAGGTCAGTTGTGGTTCCAAATAAATTTTAGGAATGATTTCTCTAGGTTTAGGAGGTATGTTGGTGGTAGTTTGATAGGGATTGCATTAAATCTGTACAACAATTTTGGAGTATGGCCATCTTCATGATGTTTGTTCTTCCAATCCAGGAGGAGGGAATATCTTTCCAGTTTCAGAAATCCTCTACGATCTCTTTCCTTAGGGTACTGTAATATTCTGTGAAAAGATCTTTGACTTCCTTGGTTAAGTGAATTGCAAGGTATTTCATTTTCCATGGTGCTGTTGTAAAAGGTATTGTTTCTGTAGTTTCCCTCTCAGTGTGTTTGTTATATGTGTAGAAAAATGCTATTGACTTTTGAGTGTTGACTTTGTATCCGGCTGTGTTACTGAATTTGTGTATCCATTCTAATAGCTTCTTGGTGGAGTGTTTTGGGTCTTCCAAGTAAAGTATCATGTCATCAGCAAATAGTGATAATTTGACTTCTGCTTTATGTATTCTTATTCCTTTTATGTCTCCCTCTTGTCTAATGGCTATAGCTAATGATTCCAAAACTATATTGAATAGGAGGGGTGATAGAGGATATTCTTGTCTTATACCATATCTAAGAGTAAAAGATTTCATTTTTTTCCCCATTTACAATTATATTAGCCATTGGGTTGTCATAGATGGCTTTCATCAAATTGAGGTAGAGGCCTTCTACTCCAATTTTCTGTAGAATTTTGAGCATGAATGAGTGTTGGAGTTTGTCAAAAGCTTTCTCTGCATCAATTGAGATGATCATGTGGTTTTCAGTCTATTAATACAGTGTATTACATTTGTAGATTTTTTGAAGACTGAACCATCCTTGCATCCATGGGATGAATCCTACATGCTCATGGTGTCTTCTTGATGATTTGCTATATTCTATTTTCTAGGATTTTATAGAGGATTTTTTTCATCTATGTTTATGAGGGAGAATGGCATGTAGTTCTCTTTTTTTGGTTTTGTTTTTCCCTGGTTTTGGAATCAGTATAATACTTGCCACCAGAAATGATTTTGGGAGGACTACTTCCTTCTCAATTTCATTGAAGAGTTTGAGGAGTGTAGGGATTATTTCTTTATAAATTTCTTGTAGAATTCAGCTGTGAATCCAACAGCACCTGGACTTTTCTTTGTTGGCAGGCTCTTTATTATGTTTCATGTCTTGTTGGCTATTATTGGCTTATTGAGAGTTGTTCTAACTTCTTGATTCAATTTCAGTAATTTTCACCTTTTGAGGAATCTGTCTATTTCTTTGTCATCTATTCTGTGAGTGTAAAGATTCTCAAAGTAGCTATTGATAATCTTCTGAATTTCCACTGGGTTTGTGGTGATTTCACCCTTTTTATTTCTTATTGATTGTACTTCAGTTTTTTCTTTCCTGTTTTTAATGAATTTAGCTCATAGCTTATTGATTCTGTTTAGTCTTTAAAGAACCAGCTTTTTGATTTGTTGATTGTTTAAACTTCTTCATTGCAATTGAATTAATTTATGGCGTAATCTTTATGATTTCTTCCCATCTTTGGGCTCTGGGTTTTTTTTTCTCTTCCTTTTCTAGATGTCAGAGGTGCAGAATTGGGTATTTATTTGTTCCCGTTCTGTTTTCCTAATGTGTGAGTTCATAGCTATGATATTATTTTCCCTCTGAGAACTGCTTTCGTTCCGATAAGTTGTAGTTGAATTTTCATTGAATTGTAGATATTGTTGAATTTCTTGTTTAATTTCATCTGTGACTCATTGATTGCTGAGTAGGATGTTATTTGATTTCCATGTATTTATCAGGTTTTTGTGGTTTCTTTTGTTATTTCCAGTTTCTTTGCGATGTGGTCAGATAATATGCATGGGGTAATTTCTGTTTTCTTGCATATAGTTAAGCATGACCTATGGACTAGTATGTGGTCTATTTTAGAAAATGACCCCGTGCAGCTGAAAAAGATGTGTATTCAGCTGTGGTTGGGTGGAACATTCTGTATATGTCTACACGTCTATTTGTTCCAAGGTCTGGTTCAGTTCTGCTACTTCTTTGCTAATTTTTTGTGTGGGTGACCTAGCTTTTTGAAACAAAGCTGTATATTAAGGTCTCCTGTTAAGATTGTTGTTTTTTATGTTAGATTTTTCATGCCCATTAAAGTTTGTCTTATATAGTTGTGTGCTCCTGTGTTTGGTGGAGAGATATTTCTGAATGTTACCTCTTCCTCTTGAATTTTTCCCTAACAAATATATAGTGGCCTCTTTATTTCATTTGATCTTTCTTGGTTTGAAGTTGAGACTGTCTGAGAACAGAATTACTACTCCTTCTTTTTTTCAGAAGTGCTGGGCCATGTAGTATTTTTTCCAACCTTTGATTTTAAGCCTATGAATGTCTTTTTCAGTTAAGTGTGTTTCTTGTATACAGCATATTGTTGGATTTTGTTTCCTAATCCACTGCACCAGTCTATTTCTCTTAATTGGTGAATTGAGTCCATTTACATTGATGGTTATAATTGTAATGTGTTGACTTATGATTGACATGTTATTTGCCTGCTGTTGTTTACTCCTTTTTGTCCTGTGTTTAATTGTTTGCCCTATTGAGTGGGTTCCTTCTGTTCTCATTCGTAGAGTTCTGGTCATTCTGGTCCCTCTCTAGAACATCTTTCAGTAGCCTGTGTAGTGTTGGCTTTCTCATCATGAAATTGTTTAGTTCTTTTTTTGTCATGGAAGTATTTCACTTCTCCATCAATCTTGAAAGAGAATTTTCCAGGGTATAGTAGTCTGGGCTGGAATTTGTTTCCATAGAGGACTTGAAATACTCTGTTCCATCTTCTGCTTGACTTCATGGTTTGTGAAGAGAAGTCAGCAATAATTTTGATGAGTTTTCCTTTGAATGAGATCTAACTTTTTTTCTCCAGCAGCTTTCAGTGTATTATTCTTGTGTTCGATTTCTGGAATTTTGACTATATATGTGTCGGTGTGTTTTTAGTGGGGTTGACGTTATTTGGCATTCTTTATGTTTCAGTTAACTGAATGTTAGATTTTTCCTTATTATTTGGGAAGTTTTCTGCTATTACTTCTGCCCATATTCTATTTATATGATTTGTATTGACTCCTTCTTTCTGATTGATGCCTATTAATCTGACATTGTTCATCTTGGCATCATGTTGCAGGTGATGGATTAGTTTTTCCTGCATCCTAGTTGTTTTTAAGAGATCCTTTCTCACCTTTTCATTAGTTGCACTAACGTGTTCAAGATCTGAATCTCTGCCTTTGCTTTCACTCAAATGGTTTTGTAGACTTGCGACTGAGATTTTAAGTTCTTCTATATTTCTTTGACTCTTTTTCATGCAATCTATTTCTTTCCTGTATTGCTCATTCAAGGAATCTGTCATATTTCTAATCTCTATTTTTTTATTAATGTCTTCTTTAGAGGTAGCTATTAATTCTTTTACTACAGAGTTGTTTCCAAATTGGATTTTCTCCATAAATTTCCATAATTGATTCTGTACTTCAGATGCTATGATTTCAAAGATTTCTTTTTCCATTTCTGAAATTATTTCTGCTCTGAGTTCCTGTTTATGTTTGTGGTGTTGTTTCTTTGCTTGCAACACTATTAATTCATATGTTTCAGCTGGAATTGGGTTCTCTGCTCTTGTTGTGGGTGGGCTTTGGGTTTCCCTCATAGGTTTCTGCATTTAATTCATTACTTCAGATGCTTTGTATTCAAACATTTCTTTTTTTTTTAATTTCAGGCATTAATTCTGTTCTGAGTTCCTCTATATTTCTGCTGTTGTTTCTTTGATTCTGCCTTTGTTAATTCATTCATTTCAGTTGAGCTAGTGTCCTTTGCACTTTTCATTGGTGGGCTCAAGGCTTAAGATTTCATTTTGCTCCTTTTCTTTGTCATTTTGTATAGCACACTTACTTCTGGCCTTTGGTGTAGAGATTTGGTGCAGTTACAACGTTAGTGCGCAAGAGATTCAGGTGCTAATCTATTAAATTGGAGATTATCCAGTTATGCACTGCCTGCATATAGCTGTTGTGTTGAGTTCCTTTTTGCTGCAGCCCTTCTGGCACAACTTTAAGCCTGTGGTTCCCCTCTGTTGTGTCCCTGTCCCTGGGAACACCAGGGAGTGTCAAAGCTCTCCTACACACTCAACGGGCAGTGTTGGGCTGGATCAAGGGCTGGAAGACTAACCTTACTTCTCACTCGCTTGGCAGACTTGGGGGCAGGGTCTCTGGGGAGTTGCAGGGTGGAACAGGCTGGGGTGGATCGACCTAGAGAGTCTCAGAAATTTTCGCTGGCTCAGAGGTTTTGGGTGAGGGGGCTGTGGATGGTGCTTGCTGGAGAAGTGCTGCGAAGTTGATAGTTCTCCCACACACTCACCGGGCTGGGCTCAGGTGGATCAGGGGCCACGAGTCACAAAAGTTCTTCCACATCCTGATTTTATAGACTAGAACACTCCGCAGGGCATTGCCAGCACATGCTTCAAATCCCGCAGCCTCCCAAAGTTGAAGCCCAGCCTACTGGACATCTTAGTGATTTAGCAAGTGTTGAGTGTCACTGAGGTGTAGGAGGTGGCTGCTACACATTTAAAAAATGATTGATGTGGGCTGACAATAAAGCTCCATGGCACAGCACCTGACTGGAAAGCACAGGGTCCTCAATTTGATTGCTGGTAACACACACACACACACACACACACACACAATTTCAAAAAATAGTTTTTAAAAAAGTTTTATTGAGAAACAAATAGCAATGAGACAGATTAAAAACAGGTTAGTGGGAGAGTTATAATAAGTAATACATTGCATTTTATTGTCTTTGTAGTAGTTACTCATAGCAAAGATACAGACATGATATCCTGTCCAAACTATTAGTACAAATCTTTCTTCTCATTGAATTAAAAGAAAGTAGCTATATATCCTAACTATTTTGTATATAAGAAACAAAATGGTCCTTCAATTTGTTTAGTTTTGTCAGAGATGAGTATTCCTTTGCCAGTTAAATATTGTAGGTTCATGAATTCATCAAAACAATCCAATATAGTCCAGGTGTCCATAATAGTAGTGGGTTTTCCCATGTCAGAAGTTGTTGACTTGACCCCTATTGCTCAGTATATTAATGCGGCTTTATTTCTTATACCTCATTTTTATACTTTTCTGCTGGATGATTAAGACCAAGATAAAGCAAGACCTATATAACAAGAAATCTAAAATTTTATCAGACAAGTTCGTTCCAATCCCCTCAGGATTTATCCTGTAACCTTGTACCGCAGTTTGTAGTGTCAGCCATGTGGATGAGTCATGGCCATTGCTTGACCAATTTGCTCTCTCTGAAAGCCTGAGAGAAGGTTTTTCTCTCCATGTGAGTCTCCTTAGGCACATTATACATCATTGATCATGTTGCTCTGTGCCCCATAATCTCCTAGATCAGAAAATTTGGGACACAACTGAGTTACATGATGTTACAGTATAGGTTCTGCTATGTCCTGAGTCTTCACTGACCTTGAATGGCTAGGGCCAAAGTCCTTGAAGCCCTTCTTTTTCTCTAAGTTTTGACCTGCAAACTTAGATTGTTAGCCCTCCAGAAAAGAAAGTTAATGATATTATTACCCTATAACATAGGCAGTTGAGCTTAACCTCACTATCTGTCTGAATATCAAACATTTTGGCCATTACATGGAACACGTATTTTCCATGAAGTATTGATATGTTAAACTTTAAATCACTGCAGAATGTAAAGAAAAAAGTAAAACATAAAAATATATATTTTTATTTTATTGAAGTACGAATATGAATGAGACAGTTTTAAGATACCTTGACAAGATGGATTTCATAAATTAATACATTGCAAACTGTTTTCATAATGTTTTGGTATCATAGAAGGTGCATACATGATATTATACTTACAGACATTATTATACCGTATGTCTCTTATCAGTAAATTAAGAGACTGTAGCTGTTTGCGTATCTTATTTTTTATACCTGAATTACATCAAAGATTCAATAATTAATACTTTCTACCTTGTT